>JARFIW010001233.1:1800000-2036577 GCA_036346225.1 Platerodrilus igneus
GGCTGCGAAATAGCAGGAGGTCGAAAACAAACTAGAGACGAGATATCAATAGCATAGAGTAGACGAGGATGACAAATAACAGACGTTGGACAAAACAGCCATGTAAAGCACGCGATAAGTTGTAGAGACTAACCACAATATCGATTTTAAGTTGCTGTAGTGAGATTTTAACAAAGACAACGAATATGAGTTAGACGAGGATAACATAGTTGGGTGATTGACTTACGACAGGAAATGGTCTGGATTGGCTGATTGTAAGTGGAGTGAGAGACATTTCTAGGAGCATTGTGACCGTTGTGCTTGATAGCCAGTGTTTTGGACTAAAAGCGGAGTGGAATGAGAAATTCATAGTTTTAAAAGATCGTTGCGGTTGAGATTTTCATATCGGTTACGGTGGTGGTGTTTTTTGATAGAAACGGGGTACTGGAGGAAGGTTTCAACGCTTATAAATACACGAAGAGACGTAGTAGAGCTCTCTTCTTCGGTCCGCTTCAGATCTATATGGTAACATCTACGTTAATAATTTTTAAATAGTTGATAAGTGCAGTCTGTTTTAATTTAAATTAAAAGTGTGAAAGCACAAGTAGGTGCTAAGTTATAAACGGTGCTGTAAGTACATACAAATAACGAATAAAAGATGTTAGTGAGGTAAGCAAGCCTAGTTATTTTTCTGAACGAGGGTGCTGGTTGTATGGAAGATTAAGAAGCTGACTAACATATTTGGACAATTATATGGATAGATGTATTGAAGGCGTCTGCAGAGAATTGGGTAACGTGTGGAAATGAGTTTGATGTACATATAGCAGAGAGAAGTTGGATAGAATGCAACGACGAGGTTTGGTAGGATGACATCTTCAGAGGTGACGGAGCAAAAGGCTTACACCAGGTAACGAAATTTGTTTCTTTTTGTTATTGCTTGAACATTTTGTGCTGTTATTTTATGCCAGAGTGATTTGATATATTGGGTGTATATTTTATGAACATAAAAGCTAATTTGAAGGTTATATGTGAAAAACAATTTGAGTTTATTATTTGAAGTATAATTTTGATGTAAAGAGTAAACGGGTCTTTAGAGTTGTTCAAAACAAAGATGCGATTTATTTACGCATTTAGAGTAACAGGGTTTATACTGAGCTCACCATAGACCAGAGTAAATTTCAATTTAGGGTTTCAAAATAGGCCCATCTACTTGAACTGTATATAAAAAAATGTTGAAATAAATTAAGTTAATTAAATTTAAAAGGATTTAATGGTTGATATTGTAAAATTTTATGAAGATGTTTATATCTGATTTTGTAAATATTGAGCTGGTGACGTAAATTTTTGATTTGTATAAATAAAAGGTTGTATGTTTCGTTGAATTATTTGAGTGGTAATTTTATTTGGTAGTCTAAGTGAGAGAGAGAGTAAACATAGGATAGGTAAGTATCTCTGAAGAAGCTGGAAGCAGAGCTAGGCGTGGTATACTGAATAAGGGGAGCGTTCCAGAGATATTGGAATATATTTTTTTCAGGAAAATAATTTTATGATGGCCCCATTGGTAGGGCTCGATTGTAGAGCTTAATCACAGCAATTTTATGGCTCCCAATGCAAAAGCACGAAGGTAATCCCGAACTCCACTGCTCTATATATATATATATATATATATATATAAAATAGTGTTTTTCCGATAAAATGTTACAGTACAATTGGGATATTTTAGTCCAAAAAATTAAAACAAAATAATATTTTGCATATATTTAATTATAAATCGACGTTTCTGCAAGGGTTGTTGCCTTTATCAAGATTCCAAAAAAGGAAAACCAATCATTACAGTCATCAAAAAATGTTATTTTTAAAAATTACTTACTTAATTGTTAATGCATAAATATTAAAATTATAAACACAATCCTACACATCAGGGTTGTTGTTATTCACAACTGGTTAAAATACAAATATTGGAGCACCCAAAAGGGGATTATTTAAATGTAATTAATAAAATTACATGTTTATAGAGTAAACGACCAACTACGAATGAATTAATATAAAACCAATCTGATAAGAGTGAGAGCGTGTTCCACATTTTGTACGATTATTAGGTAAATAAGATGTGCTCTGGCCTTCACATCATTGTTGAAAATTAAAATTTGACTTTGCAATTCTGTACAGATTGGAATATATGGGATGCAAATTCAACATAGGTCAGATGTAAAATTGGGGAAGAACAGCTGTGTCCTCTCACAACATATAAATATGACTCATCATACCCCAAATTATGATGAAGTTCGAATTTTAGATTCTGAAACTAATCATAAGCTTAGGTTTTTTTGGAGGCGTATTATATAAGAAATGAAGTCAATTCGTTAAATTTTAGGCAGGACACCCAAAATTTGCATCCCATATATTCCAATCTGTACAGAATTGCAAAGTCAAATTTTAATTTCAACAATGATGTGAAGGCCAGAGCACATCTTATTTACCTAATAATCGTACAAAATGTGGAACACGCTCTCACTCTTATCAGATTGGTTTTATATTAATTCATTCGTAGTTGGTCGTTTACTCTATAAACATGTAATTTTATTAATTACATTTAAATAATCCCCTTTTGGGTGCTCCAATATTTGTATTTTAACCAGTTGTGAATAACAACAACCCTGATGTGTAGGATTGTGTTTATAATTTTAATATTTATGCATTAACAATTAAGTAAGTAATTTTTAAAAATAACATTTTTTGATGACTGTAATGATTGGTTTTCCTTTTTTAGAATCTTGATAAAGACAACAACCCTTGCCGAAACGTCGATTTATAATTAAATATATGCAAAATATTATTTTGTTTTAATTTTTTGGACTAAAATATCCCAATTGTACTCTAACATTTTATCGGAAAAACACTATTATACTAGACTAGTCCATTGACTATAAGTGGAGTTTATATATATATATATATATATATATATATATATATATATATATATATAAAATAATTATTGATGTAACGACCAGGTGTGTATCAAATAGAAATACAGGGTTATTCTAAATGATGGACCCATTTTTAAAAATTCGTATTTATTAAAGTACAAATCTAAAATGAACAATCGTTACACCTATGAAAAGAGGAAATTTCAAAGTTTTTTTTAATACATTATAAATGTTCAATGTGTTCACCATTTGCTGCACGGCAAACATCTACATGGTAGGTAAACTCAACCCACACACGAGAAAGCATATCTTGTTACTGAGTGCACGGCAGCAGTGATACAGTTCTGCAGATCATTCAGAGTTGTTGGTAGAGGCGGGACGTAAACAGCATCCTTAACATAATCCCATAAGAAGTCACATGGGGTGACATTAGGAGATCTCGGTGGCCAGAGGTGTAGAGCCAGGTCTTCATTTCCCCTGTGACATATCCAGCGCTGAGGAAGGAATTCATTCAAAAATCCTCATACATCGAGATGCTAATGGGGCGGTGCTCCTTCCTGTTGGAAAATAAAGTCCTGTGAATCTTCTATAAATTGAGGGAACAGCCACTGTTCCAACATGTCCAGATACGTTATTCCAGTTACAGTTCTTTCCACAAAAAAAAGGGATAAGGCACAGAACACATTTATCTTCAGCTAGTCTTTCTCGTATTGCGTTGAATGTGGATTTTGGAAACCCCATATGCGAACATTGTGTCTGTTGACTTTTCCATTAAGGTGGAAAGTCACTTCATTGCTAAAAATTATATGCTGTAGAATTGCATCATCCTCTATTATTTGTAGTACATAACCACAAAATTCGAGACGTTTCTTTTTGTCATTAGGTTTGAGAGCCTGCAGAAGTTGTAATCGGTAGGGCTTGTACAGCAAATGCTGTTTCAGTACCTTCCATACAGTTGGTTGCGGTATTTCAAGTTCTCTACTAGCTCTATTGGTAGACTTACGTAGTCTGCAAACAAAACTTTCTTCAAAGCGTCTGACATCATCCTTTGACAGACGCGGTCGGCCTGTGCTTTTTTCTTTATACACACTTCCAGTCTGTTGAAATTGCTTAAACCATCGGCTAGTGTTTCTTCTAGTTGGTTCAATACCGAATCTGGTACGAAATGCCCACTGCACTACAATTTGCGATCCACTTTTTGGAATCAGGAATGCAGAAAACCTTGTGCTCCACTGTAGCCATTTCACTCACAACTGACAGTGAAACGCAATGACGTCCTATTGCCGTGCGAACTGTATTGGCAGCTTCTGGAGCCATAACCTACATGCGATTTTCCAATGCTCCACCCGAAGGTACTACACTGGCCAGGAAGCGAGTTTTTTTACCTTGAAAATTTGGAATTTTGCCGAACCCTTGCTGGTCCAAGCAAGGTAGGGATCTTTAACGTGGGTGACAACACTCACACACGGGACTTCCATTTTACCTCTCATCCGAACGAGGGTGTATTTTTGTGAAAAATGCTTGCCTAACATTTTTCAAGCGGACCGTGTCGGGATTCGAACTCGGGTCCTTGGGCGTAGTAGTCACACACATACCAACTACACCATGGAGCCGCCTCTGGAGCTGTTTATTATTATACAAACGCGTGTATATTTGAAGTCCGTTAACTTGATTTTATATAATTGTAATACTATCTCTTTAAATAAAAGGCAACCATCTTTGTAACAAATATATTATTTTAAGAGCACACATTAATCGCCATTTTTTTACTCGGCGGCCATCTTACATTCTTATATATTACGTATTTATTATCAACCAATCACCTGCGGGTAAAAACAGGAAGTTATAAATCGTAAATATCTAATTCAAATTTAAATGTTACGAATTTCACAGGAACCATAACCGCCCGCCTTCCTCTTTTCATTGGTATGTGGAACTGTATCACTGCTGCCGTGCACTCAGTAACAGCAGATACACTTTCTTGTGTGGGATGAGTTTACCTACCGCGAAGATGTTTGTCGTGCAGCAAACGGTGGACACATTGAACATTTATAATGTATAAAAAAAACTTTGTAACTTTTTCTTTTCATTGGTATAACGATTGTTTATTTTGGATTTGTACTTTAATAAATAAGAATTTTTAAAAATGGGTTCATCATTTAGAATAATCCTGTATAAATAACAGGTTATTGAGATGACTGGCCTATGTAAATTTTGTTTCAGCCGTGGCATGGAATAAAATAAACAGTATTAAAGTTGCTCAGCATAGGAGTTTTGTCTTTCAGTTTTGAATAAAGATTGCCTACAGTGATTGAATTATATTTTGAAATAATCATCGACTTTTCATGCAATATGTTTATTAACCTGGGTGTTAAACCTTACATTAGCGATAATCTTTAGTGTATGATTATGTCAGTAGGTTTCTTGCTAGTTGGACCTTTATTTATAGTACTTGTACTAAACACCAACTTTAACAATAGGTTTAGGAAAGCCATTGTTGATCATAGTATTGGATAGAATAGTTCAATATTTCTTATGAAAAGTAAGATGAGAAATTCTTAATATTCTGTTCTTTAAACCTAAAAGCACATGAATTTTGCAAACCATACTATGGTTAGCAAAATAGTTTATATATCTACCAGAACTAGTAGGTTTTACCAGTAAAGTAAGATCTTATTAATGTCATCTCTTATCACCTTTATGTTCAAAAACAGAACATTGTTGTTATTTTCTCGTTCTAATGTTAATTGAATGTGTTGTTTGTAACTATTGAAACTATTTGAAACATTATCAGATTCATTGTTAGGAATGGCACAAATTACACCATCAACGTATTTTTTACAGAAAATGGGGTGTTGCAAAAGTAGGAATGATATTGTCAAATAAAGCATCCATAACTATAGTCACAATAATAGGACTTAAAGACGAGCCCATAGGAGCACCAAAAATCTGTGGAAAAATCTATTGTTAAATGAAAAGTATGTGTTGAGAAAAATAAAATTTATAGTTTTTATACGAAGTTCCAATGAAAAACTGCAATGTGGTTGAATCAAAGCCCATTTTCGTTTATAATTTGCATTATTAAGTTGAGGGGGATATGCGTAAATAAAGACACCACATCGAGAGATATTAGAACATAATCGTCAGGAATAGAGCAAATGTGTTTTGATTCAACCACATTGCAGTTTTTCATGGGAACTTCTTCTATAAACACTGAGTCCCTATCTATTTATTTATTGGGAAATATTTGCTGTAAATATTCTTGGACAACTTGAGAGTTATGAGCTGGTGCTCCAGCAGTTTAATACCTGATTAATAGGCATGTGATCTAAATATTCTTCTAAATGAATTTGAAGAATTCCTAAATATTTTTGAGAAGCCAACGATCTTTGATATATTATTGGCCTCAAGATATTGTGACCTAGAATGCCACATCAAACATTAAAACCAAAACGATATTGGTGTCGAGTTTGAGTTCCCCAGTGATAGGTATTATGTTTGTTAAATAGTCCATTATTTGTGAAATGTAATTCATCCTACCAAATAATTTGAAATGGAAAGTAATTATTATTTTAACACTGACGTGTAGACCTTTCGCAAAATTCTAAACGGCTATCAAAATATCCAGGTTGAAGTCCTCGACTGATATGGATTCTGAAGGGATGAAATTTATTTTTTGTATGCGGTGTACTTCTGATTTTGAGATGTCTGAATTCCTTGATATTTGCCTAACTGAAGTACCTGGCTGTTCTATTACCAATTGTGGTACATTCGTTTCACTTTCTTGATTTGATGTTTTTTTGCGGGTTGTATTTTCTGACTTATTATACGACCCGTATCCTTATAAATTTTTCCTCATTCGTGCAAAGATACTATTGTTTGGTTGCCTTCGTTCTGAATATGTATTAAATACATTCTTTCAGTATTAAGACTTTCTATAACATGAATTATAACATTGCACCATATCACATTTTTCTTTATTTGTAAAATTTACCATAGTAATTTAATTAATTAAGTAATAAACTTGCAAATATTAGAATGCATGGCATAAATCTTCTTGGGTCTTGATTTATAAAATAAACCACTTTCTAGTTTGACAACCAAAGTAGCATTTTTTAAAAACAAAATATATAACCAACCAGTTACATTTTTATGGTTACCATTTTTTAAGAAATGCGTTCTTGTTTTTTTTTTGTAATAATTTTGTCAATTGGTGATAAAACATGTAATTGTGATACTATTTGAAATCAACATAAAAACAGCAATCAAAATATTGGGAAATTAAAGATAGTGGCCTTAACAGAAACAGAAGTTGATGGCGTCCGCCAATAAACGAATCACTCAATAAAAAATGAAGCAAGTATTCTTATTTACCATAAAAGGTTGCCTGAAGATTGCTTTCACAGATTTGAAAAACAATTCTAGATAAAAAAATTACGAATAAAAGTAAAATTTTATGATTTTTACATTTTCTGCTATATCTTAAAAATTAAAAGAGATATCTGACTTTCCTTTTTTTAATTATTGTTTCTCAATCGACTATACAACTTTCGTCCCATTTAACCAAAATTGTAAGTCTAACCATTTCCGAGTTCCCCATGGTGGGCAGGCTTATCTGGGACATCCTGTACATATGCAATAAATATTTCTTTATAATCTTCTCAATAATTTAAATCATTGCTACTAGTCTATTAGTGTTAAAGCCTTAGCTCTCAATTTACTTAAAATTAATCTTAATAACCATATATCCTTTTTTACTTCCCCTTGTTTGTAGAAAGTTTCAAAAAATGTTTTGCATGGCTTGATTGCGTCCTATGTAGTAATTGCATCTAAGTATAACCTTAAATTTCATGAAGTCTTTTCATTTAAATTGTTATTTCCTATTAATATAGCTGAGTTGCTTCAATAATTGTTTACTGATTTCACTTGAAGAGTATTAGAATAATGTTAATCCATCAAATTCTAATTGAATTTCATTAATTTCGCACATATACTGAATAATTGTTACAATAATAAAATACACATTTAAATTTTAATTAACAGTCAATACACAAAAAGAAAATAAGAAACCATGGATAACAAAAGATATCCCGAATTTAATAGAAGACAAAAATACAAAAATAGATCAGGTAAACAGAGATACAAAGCCATAATATGGGAAATTTTTCGCAAATGCAGGAAAGCTAAAGAACAATGGATTGATGAAAAGTGCAAAGATGTACAAACTAAGATGGAAATAGGAAAGACAGATAAAACATACAATAATTAGAATGAATTTTAGGGTATAAAACCATATAACAAAAATATAAGGGACGTGAGAGAAAACGTATTATAGAAAATGTAGAGAAAGTGGCTAGATGGCAAGAATATATACAGAAGTTATATGCAGAGGAGGAACTAACTGCACTAGAACAGGAATCAGACAATGAAAACAATGACTTGGAATATTTTATACCTAGAGATGAGTTTGAATTAGCATTAAGGGGTCTGAAAAATGGTATGGCACCGGGTACAGAGAAGGTGCAAGCTGAAACTCTAAAAGCCGCTGGACAAGCAGTAACAGAACTTCTCTTCCAACTTGTAGGCTATATATGAGACAGGCTAGAGACCCAAAGAGTTCAAACGTGACATCATAGTCACTATACCAAAAAAGAGAGGCTCGGATAGATGTGAAAATTTTTGAATAATAACTTTGACAGCACACGTATTAAAAATATTAACTAGAATTGTACAAAGACGCATGGTAAAATGAGCTGAAGAAATACTAGAAGATCAATTTGGGTTTAGGCGAAACAGGGGAACACGGGAGGCTATTTTAGCTCTGAGGATGATAATGGAGAAAACAATAGAAAAAGGGGAAATCGTGTATATAGGGTTTCTGGGAAAAGCATTTGATAATGTAAAATGGAAAATTTTTTCGAAATACTCAAAAAGATTGGAATAAGTTTTAGGGATAGATGGATAGTACATAGCTTCTACAAAGAGTAGGTAATAGAATTAAGGCAGAAACATAGAGAAGTACATATTAGGAAAGGGTTGAGATAGGGATGTGCACTATCCCCATTAACTTTTAACTTGTACATCAAAGAGGCAATGAATACTGTCAAATGCAGGAAGACATTTGGAATTATTATGCAGGGACAAAAGATTGATATGGCTAGATTTGCAGACGATATAGTGGTATTAGCATCTAGCAAAGAAGAGTTAGAAACTGCTCTTAATGAAATGAAAACAGTTCTATCAGAGAGATATGGTATGAAAATTAACAAAAATAAAACTGAAATACTAGTATGCAGTGGAGGGGAAAACAAATCTAAAACAAGAATACAAATAGGTATCGAGAACTTACAAGAAGTTAAGGATTTTTGTTACCTAGGAAGCCAAATAATGCAAGATGGGAAGAGCACAAAAGATATAAAACAAAGATCAGCACAAGGTTGCGCTACATTTAACAAGAAAAAGCAACTACTATGTTCAAAGACAACAAACATAGAAACAAAGAAAAGATTGCTTAAAACATATATGTGGAGTACAGCACTGTATGGCTGTGAAACCTGTACAGTGGAAGAAGAGGACAGGAAAAAGATAGAAGCATTTGAAATGTAGTGCTACAGACGTTCAATGAAGATATGGACAGATAAGGTTAAGAACAAAGAGGTTCTGGAAATGGCAGGGGAAGAAAGAAGTATGTGGAAAGCAGTTAAAAATTGGACAGGTAGGGTGATAGGCCATATACTAAGACATGAGCGAGTAGTGCGAAGTATATTAAAAGCAGCGATAGGAAAAAGGAGAGGTAGAGGTAGACCTAGGTTAGACTATTGCACACAGATAGTCAGACATGTAGGATGTGGAAATTTCAGGGAAATGTGTACTAACTCAGAATAGAAATCAATGGAGGTACGCATCTAACCAGTTTCAAGATGGAAAACCTAATGGCGAAAAACAATTATACTTAAATCCGATGATTATTATAAGCAGCTACAGGTATTTGTTTTGCAATATTGTTAACTAACTGTGCGAAAGGATTTACTGGAAAACTATTAATTTGGCAATTGTCCAAGTGTTGAGGGATCTTGGTAGCCACAGGCTGCTTAACTCCCTTCATATACCTTACATGTGATTTTCCGATGCTCCACCCGAAGGTATTACCTTGGCCAGAAAGCCAGTTTTTTTTACATGGAAAATTTGGAATTTTGCCGAACTCATGCTGTTCCAACCAAGGTAGGGATCTTTAACGTGCGTGACAACACTCACACACGGGACCTCCAGTTTACCTCTCATCCGAACGAGGGTGTATTTTTGTGAAAAATGCTCGCCTACCATTTTTCAAACGGACCGTGTCGGGATTCGAACCCGGAACTTTGGACATAGTGGTCACACACTACACCACGGAGCCGCCTCCCTTCATATACCACTAAATCTTGGTGAATTAGGGCATATAATTAAGAAGCAACAGAAGGGGAACTGAGCTGTATCTAGGCTGTGGAAATTTCAGGGAACTGTGTAGGCTAACTCAGAATAGAAATAAGTGGAGGTACATGTCCAACCAGTTTCAAGACAGAAAACCTAATGACGAAAAAAATAATTCACTTAAATCTGATGAATATTATAAACAACTAGTTGTTGGTTTCTGAAATATTTTCAACTAATGTTGATTATGCAAAAGAATATATTCGAAAACTATTAATTTGGCAAATGTTCAAGTGTTGGGGGATAGAGATAGGAAAAAAAGTGGTAGAGGTAGACCTATATCAGACTATTGCACACAGATAGTGAAAGATGCAGACTGTGGAAACTTCAGGGAAATGTGTAGGTTAGCTCAGAATAGGAAACAATGAGGGTACGCGTCTAACCAGTTCCAGGACTGAAGACCTTATGATAATGAGTGTATACTTATTTACTAAGGTTCAATGTGCAGAATAGAGGAAAAGGAAAATAAACTAAGTATTTGCAATAGTTTGATTGTTCGTTTTATATTCTTCCTTCAGAATAGGATTTGGGTGCTTTTGTACTTTTTCAATTTTTTGAGTTCTTTGTTTCAGTAAAAAATTGAAATTCATGGTTATCATTTTTTTCGGTTGTGGAAAATTTGAGTGTTCTTCTGGAATCTGCTCAGACTACACCAGATAAAATATGTCTTTTTGCAAATACCTTTTTAGAAGATTTATTCAAAGGAATTACAGCTTATCAATATTTATAACAATTTCTGAATCAATATTTTAATTGACTCTTGGTTACACTCGTAACTATGCTTTATTTATCAAGTACAAGTAAGAATATGTTGATATTTATAGGTTACTGTTTTAAATTAAATGATTAATTTTTGAGCAGTTTCTACACTAACAATGTGAAAGTTATGAAATGCAAAACTAACTGCCTGTGTTGGTTTTACTACTTTTGCTCGAAGCCTTTGGTGTCTATGATTTTATTATTCTGCATGTTGCATAGTGCAGTTCACACAAGTACATTTAAATCCTATTTTAAGCCTATAAATCGTGGGTGATAACACCTTCATCGCCATTAAGTCATTTCATGAGAATCGCAATACATATTATTTCTCTAATGCTAAGAATAACGATCTCATAACATTTGCTACGTTAAACGTTTCTTATTACATTTGATAATTACAAAGCGTAATTTTATATGCGAATAAAGTGAATCTAAAATTACATTGTCCATATTTTTAGTTTATAGTTAATATGATGGTTATATAACTATTGTGCTAGCATATCATGCACTTGAATCATTACAGTGCTGTCGGTTTTAATAAAAATCATAACACTTGAAAATTACATGTGCCTATGCATTTGGTCCTTTTTTTATAAGAAATCATATAACTTATCAATGTTTGTGATTATTGGTACTTTTCCAATTGTATTTAATAGTAATTTTAGGTCCAAGAAAGGTACCTTTTGTTAATTTTTTAAATCATTTCTTTTAATCTTTGAATGCATACTTCTAAAGAGAGCATACTTATTCTATTAAATAGAATTGTTTTATCTTTGTCATAAATATTATTAATGTTTCTTATTTTTTACTAGAAGAATGGAAGTACTTAAATTTAATTTTTTCATAAAATCAGAAATAACATTTTAATTGTAACTACTTATAGGCAGCTCCTCATCCACTTCCTTTCAATCCTGATGACTTCTTTGCCACATTGGAAACTACAGGTCCACATTTAACATCTGGAATAAAAGGAGATTGGGTTGGATTATATAAAAAATTTTTTCGCTCACATAATTTTAATGGTTGGTTTGACATGAGGTATACGAAGTTGGTTTTGAAATTACAAGCTCTACATCTAGAAGCATTAGCAGATGCTGTAAGATTATTCATTTGAAATGTATTAAAACCAGCTGTAATTTTAATGTTAGGATCTAAAACTGTGGGTACAAGGAAAGCCTGAGGTGGAAATTGTAGACATGGTGCTCAAAATTAAAAGTAAAATATCTAGATCTGGAGAATGCAATATACCTATTTTGGAAACAACAAAAGAACAATTGAAAGAACGTTTACAGGATATTTTAAGTTGTTTGCCAGATGATATAAAAAATATTCTGTAAGTTACATGATGGTTTCATTATTTAGATATTTACTAAATGAATTTGCCAAAATTTCCATGGCAAGTACTAGTATATAAACAGTTTGCAGTAAGAAATATGTGCCAACTTACCATGATTTGTGAAGGTACTAGGTAAGGCTTTTTATTATTTTGTGTTAGGAGTGATAACAAATCATTTTAATGCATTTCTTAATTAATGTTTAATTTATACGGATTAGTGTTACGACAGATACGATTATATTATTCTGTTGTTTCATTTAAAAATACTTTTTTTAATAATATGTATTATAATTTTACTTTATTGATAACTGTTTTTATATGTTTGTAACTAGTAATCTTATTATTATTTTTAGTGAATTATTTTATATTGCCATTGGTATGGAATCTATTTTAAAATATCCATTTGTATACAATTGAATAAATAGCTTATATATTTTTAAATAACCTGTATTTAGTTTTAATCTATTTTATTTGCCATAAATTGTGGTAATTTATTCTGGATGCTTATCAAACAGCAGTAATGATGCATTACATCAAAGCTATATGAGTGTGTTTATCGTACATTTGGTTCGTTCGAGCATGCCCTCAAAGCACAGCAAAGTAATGTGAGCTGTGTAAAAAGGTATTCAATAACAATATTTTAGTTTACATTTTTTTTTTTATAAGAATTGCATATAATCATTTGAAAAAAAAACGAGATTTGATGCATCTGTATTAATAATTGGAGAGTGATTGGTCTCTTAAGTTCGATTCCAAGATTATTCTGAGCAAGCTTTTTCGATTCTCTATAAGTGCGTGTACCTACATCTTCTTGAATTTCTTCCACATCTTTGAATTTTTCTGTACCATTCTTACTTGCACTTTGTTATATACTATATAACTATATATGTGAACAACGATTTGGCAAGCTAATTGTTGAAGTTTTATAACAATTTCTTTTATATTTTTAAAATTCTATAAGTTTCTAAGTAAAATAACCTTTCTAAAGTTTATGTGTCCAATCCTATTGATTTTATTCACATTAGATTATACTTATTTTGTGCAACAAACAAACAATATGTATTTGGTACCTGTAGCCCTCTAAATCTTGTCCACCTGCATTTTACAACCAGGACATGTTGATCTTGTGTTTAATTAAGAGACAAACTCTGCTTCTAATGGTCATTATTATTAGTTGATTGAAATTTGCTTCTTGTTATAGGGAGATTGGTGCCTTCATATCACTGCCGTTTTACTCTAAAAATTGATGATTTAATTCAAAGTAAAGTAATAGATGTTTATAATTTCTATTTACTCTTAATACAACATACATGTTATAGATTTATGTTTGTTATATACAACTTGTATGTAACTTGCAGCAATAAAACTGCAGAAAATAATTTTCAATTCTCCGATTGTTAAAACCTCGTCTTTCTGAACATATTGTTGTATTGGTTATTATCATAGTTGATAAGTTTGTTCCTCTTTCTGTATCAATGCAACTCTAATTTGTGCTTGTCTGATATTAATTAAATGAGCCTTTTCTATTAGCATACCAATAGAATATTAGTGAGTTAATCAAAGTAATATATTATTATTATTATTATTAAAGGTCTTTATTGCCTTAAATTGATTTGTACAGTATATATATATATATATATATATATATATATATATAAACTAAAGCAAATTATGAATAAGAAATAAATTTAAGGAACAATGGGCGAAGTTCATCTTAGTAGCAAAACTACTAGATGTTCTTCCACTTAACCCACATTCGCAATTGTAAAACTTAAAACAAGAAACAAAAAATCAAAAATAATGTATACAAAAAAAGAAAAGGAAAAAAATTTAAATTAATACAAAAAACACATTTCATATAAGTAATAGCTTATAGAGTTACAGTGCAAACTATAAAAGCAAAAGATGCCTCTCAAAGAAGCTTTTGATACAGTAATTTTTTAAATCTTATAATGCCTACCGATTTAATTTCATCCACTATTGAATTATACAATTTTGTTATATTGTACGTATACGAACGTTTAAATAGCTCAGTATGGTGAAATGGAGGTGTCAACGTTCCCTTATGTTGAATATTGATATTATGAACGTCTGTTCGAAAGGTAATCTTATCATACAGATATTGTGGAGCCTTATTGATTATGATTGAATGAAATAGAGATGCAGCATGCAGGTTTTGTCTTGCAGACATGGTTAGCCACTTAGATTCAGCTCTTTTACAACTAATTCGATCATACTTTCTCAAGCCATAAATCAACCTAATACAGGAGTTTTGCAATTTCTGAATTCTATTAATATCAACAGATGTTAAGCACGGACCATATACTACATCAGCATAATCTACACACGATAAAACCAATGACTTGCATAGAATTGTTTTTGTCGATGCACTTAGTATATCACGATTATTAAACAAAACTTTCAAGTTGCCATACGCCACCTTTAAACGACTAGTTATGTACTGAGTAAATCTTAAATTCGAGTTAATGGTTAATCCCAATAGTTTAACAGTATCTATTTTTGGCAACAACTCTCCTTCAATAAATAGGTCTAAATTTTTTGAGGCAAAATGTCTATCACTTGCATTACCAAATATAACAAACGCAGATTTACTTGAATTGAGTTTTAAACAATGATCGTTACAATATTTCACTATATGCATTAAATCCAAGTTTATAGCGGCAGCAGCTTGTTTTATTTCATCAACAAAGAAATGCATATATGATAATTAATCAACAGTGCACTTAAATTCATATGGTGGTTTTACATTTGTTATAGGTTACCATCTTTGAGCAAATTTCCTGGATTTTCTTGAAAGCCAGCTTTCTATTAAAAGACGATACCAATTCCTGCTTATATAACATGTTTTTGAAATGCTGTGATTAATTGGCTGAGCTTTTCCATTTCCATTAATTCTTAAAAACATTTACATTATTAAAAACTTTTCACAAAGGCACCTGATTTTTATATTTAAATTACTTAAAATATACCAATTGCTCATATATGCGCCTAAAAGATTGTGTGGTATGTTGTTAGTTTAAAAAAGTTATTACAACCATTTATCTAATATTTTTTTATATAGATTTTATTAACTCAATGGTCAAAAATGATACTGATGTTAAAAATATGCCGCATTTCTTCTATAATTAGTGCATCTAAAACTACAAGTTTTGTTACTCGAATAAATCGGTTAATACATGCAATAGCTTGTGGGCATCATTATTTTCGAAATTTGTTCTTTATTTAAAATTTAATAGCAAGTTTGTGGTTGCTAAGTTTTCTGTAAATATCTCTGCGATGTTGAAATTTCATTTTATAAGTAATGTTTCTATACTAATAGTGTTACCATGATTATGTCAGTGTATTGGCTGCAAAGTGCTTACCTGTTTGTCAATATTTTTCATTATTTTGCATAATATTTATTTTACAATTAATTTAATGTTTGTACAAACTTCACTTTTTGTTTTGTTTCTCATTATTTAAATCAACTTGTGCCTTAAATTATGTGGTTTGCTTTGCGTGAATGTTAAAAATCTGCACGCACAACTAGCAGTTCATTTGTAACTGGTTGTTTTAAATTTATATAGTAACTTTCTTACTTTGTTTTGTTAAATATATCTGGAACTAACTGTATGTTATGTTTTTAGCAAAGGTGAGTTTATATTTTTGCAAAAAAAATATATAGGTCTGTATATTTATAACACAGCATGTCTGGATAAATGACATCTACTTAAGCACATAATTTATTTCAGCTCATCTAAAATGTTTTAAAGTTTAAGTTTTAAATTTCCGTTCATTAATGATTCAAAAAATCAATCACTGTGGCCATAAAATTTTGTTGCATCCAAATATAAGGTTATTTTTCTGATATGAATTTTACAAATTGATTAGCAATGTGTTTTTTATGCATTGGCTAAGTGTTGAATTCTTTTTTTAAAATAGTGCATATCAGTGTTGATTGGTAATGCTAGTTCAGCTTTAGTGTAAAGAAACATAGTGTGCTAGCTCATTGGGAGCGGTATACTAACATACAAGGTCTAAATTATAAACATTTAAATAATTCTGCCTAAAATTTTAAAGACATTGGTTAACAACAGGAAATCAGACTAATTATTGCTCTAATTGTTTGTCTAAAGTTTGATATTCAAACAGATTCTACACTTTTGCTCTGTTGTACATTTCATTGCTAACATCTGGCAGATTTAGAGTATCAAAGTCTGCTTTACTTTTGATGTTATTGAGATAGGAATATAATACCATTGTGTCATTTATAATCCAATTTGTTACGATCAAAAAAGTATTTTTTATTTCTTTAAATTTGTTTGATGTTAAATCCATTGTCAACTTTTCCACCATAAAAATCTTAACCTGAAAATTTTTTCTTGTTTCCTTTTGTATAATTTTATATCTACTAATATGTGTTTACTACAATGAAATGTATTATTTTTTGTGTTGTGCTATAGCTTTGTTTTTTTTTATTCTTATATTATTTTGATAAATAAACAAATATCATGGCCAACACATATGAGAATATATTGGAATAAATTTTGAAATTTTATAACAGATGGTTTAACCTATGTGCTTCTACAATTTTTTTACCTGTAATGTGCCAATGATTATTTACTTTCTTTTCACCATTTTTAAACTGTCTCTGACATATGTAATAGTTTTTTGCTTTTAGACCAGTCTTTTCTGAGTATCGATAAGAAGTGTCATGGAAGTGGTACCTTTAACCTTTGTTGTTTAAATTTTTAATATTATTTTCCAGTTATTCCGAAAATTGTTGAACATAGGCATCAACTGGATAAGCCACAAATTTTGAATTGTTAAATGAATATTTGATGAAGTAGTAAAAAGAGTGAGATCCATGATAATGTGTTTTACAATTAAAAGTTCTTCTGCTTTTGGAGTATAAGTACTGATTGTTTAAAGTATAGCATCAAAACCGGCATACATGATAAATGATATTTGTATTTGCTTCTGGAAACTATCAATTTTGTAATATTATTGCATGATACGATTTTGTGTGTCTACCTTTGTTGATGTTTGTGTTTTGTATTGATTTAGATCCTATTTGAAACTGGTTTCTTGGAAAACTGTGTTTAATCAGGATGTGTACCTCTACAACCTCCATCTTCTTTTTTGAATACTGATCTAAGTGTTGCACTTTTGTTGTCATGCTGGCATTTGACATAATTATGTGTTGATATCTCTAAACGTTATGTTAACTGAAGGGCGCCTTTTTCAAGTTAATTTACTTCATCATTTAAAATTTGAAGAATTGCTTTTATTTCCCATTCTAACTCTCAGGTCAAGCCTGTATTGATTTATTATTTTTCCCATCAGGATCACTTTACTATTCAAAATGTGCTACATATACTCTAAATAGTTTTAAATGGTAGCATTGAAATTCTTGAAACTCTTGAAAAATCCCTTATTATTAAAGTTTTTCATCGACATATTTCTTATTGGTAACTTCCTTGTTACTGATTGATGACATTTTTAAATTTTTATTGTAGATATACCTGCCTAACATTAACATATACTCAAGACCTCCTTCATGTCTAAGAGGTGCTTGGGGTGGATTTTTATACAAAAGAGTGACTAAACCTATTAGAATTTATTGTGAACTGTTGCTAACATATAATTTCATTTTCCTTTAACTTGTCTCTTATTGCCAAATTTTGATTATCAAGCAATGATGTGTTGCCGACATATTTAGATGATGTCGATCTTTAATCAATTTAGAAGTTTATTGAAGTTGTGTATAAATATTTAATAGACTTCTCATATGTCAAAAATCCATTTTTACAGTATGCGATATTGCCATATATATACGTTTAAACCACTGATGGTGAAATTCAAATGTGGTTGTGTAGTTAGAGGGTTAGTTACGGAGGTATATATGGTGGCTATACAAACTACTGGGTCAAGTTAACGCAAGAAGTGTCGCTATAAAACATTCAACATATGTTTATGATTTTTAAAGATTGACAGAACATTTTTTACAAAAGAATCACAAAATCAGAGCAAGAGTCCACTTTCAAAAAGTATTTCACAAAAGACTTAAAAACCATTTATAAGCAAGGAAAAAAAGAAATTGGACATACGTTTCTGTTAACCATTAAGGATGACCTACTACTAACCTGCTGGTGGATTATCTTGGATTGGTGGGCTTGGACTAACTACTACAGATGACTACTAACTCACTGTGCAATCTGGTCCTCCCAAATTTATATAAATTAGGGCGGATATTTAGAAGGTTATCTATGATACAAAATAGTGTTATCTTAAGATAAATTTGGTCAGAAGCTAATCAGGTTATATACCCCTATCAGGAATGGCTTTTGATTTGGCCAACGGATAGCACTTGAATGAAATTAGTAAAATAAATTAGATAAAGAGTTTTGGTTTCATTGTAGCAGGTTTTTGCACAATCCCAAGTGCATGCAAGGAAGTCCTCACATTTGATAAGATTCAAATGATGCTATGAAATAAATGATAATTAAATTTTGAGGTTAACTCCATGTTATTCTAATAATGCTTCTATGAAATTAAAAGTGGATTTTGCTTTCATCAAATTGGTATCTATCAAATAGCTCCCCATCATGTTAAATGTGGTCTTTACATTTGGAAAACGTTTATGAAAAAAGACTAAAAGTAAATGGGAAAGTATGTCCAACCATACAGAAAATTATAACCGTACAAAATAAAAACTTAGATGGCTTTTGACAGTCACACATGTGAAACAAAGCTGTTCGGTGCTGTTATATATATATATATATATATATATATATAAATATATATATATTATATATATATATTGTTGTGTTACCCTATAAATAATCGAGCCTCACGAATTGGGCGTCATAAAATTACTGTGTAACTGGGATCAATCTCTGGAACTCCCTAAAAATCATTCAAGCCCCAACGTTGGGCCGTCCTAAAATTGCTGTGTACCTTTTATAAAATCAACAGAGTAAGAAAAAACATTCGAGGATTTATTAATTTACCCAAAAATCGTCATAAATTTCACACAATAGATAAATTTTCAAAAAAAAAATTTCTTACCCAGATGCCTCCCTTCATCACCTTAATTCTTCAACCGCTTCCCTGGCTAGCTCAGTTGGGCCTCCTCTTGGATACCTAGATTCACTATCATACTCTTTATTGTTCACGCACACTCTCAATAAAACCACAAAATAATACAACAATCATACAATATTTATTTACCACTATTTACAAATAAAACTTTAAGATTATTTACATTTCGGTGGTCAAGTTACACCTCGATAAATTCTATTTTTGTAAAGTCCATAATTTTAACTTGAAATATCAAACACATTGAATGTAACCGGAGTAAATGGGCCCTGAATAATACCTTATTTTTTATCTTTATTTATAACTAATTCTAATTAGGATACTCTGGAGTATGGTGAGCTCATGATAACCCAGTTCTTTATGATTAATGTATGCTTTTTACTTAGCGTACGCTTACTGCAAACAAAAACCCATGTACTCTTCACAATAAAAAAATTTAAATTCCTCGGAACGTTACTAAGCTTTATATACACCTTTAGATTTATATTTAAATACCATAACAAAAGTTAGTTATACGTATTATTTTCAATACGCAAAATAATGCAAAATACCTTCATAGTTCACTCTCACACATCACAATAATTTTCATAGTTTATACAAACAACAAATTCTAAAGTGTTACCTGGAATTTCTTGAAGATCCCTACTCCGTTGGCGATGTGGTTAGTTCCTGCACCCTCGACTTCGTGGTTCTGCTCTGCTCGCCGCCGCCAGCTATTTATAGATGAACACCCTCTAAGTTGTGCTGCATGCTCTGCATTCACGATGCATCCAAATCCAAGTATATTACACTTTTATAATTGCTTAATTTAATTTACGTTTCATTACTTCACTTCACGAGCTTGTTCAAAAAAAATATATGTTGCACCTCAATAAAATTTAGACTCGACACTATCCGCGTATCAAATTATGAGGCCAACACTGTACTATTTAATTAAAAAAATTTTATATACTTACAAGCTTGTGGTAAATTTCTGTACGTAGTCTGAAGCTATGAAAATACTAAGAGAACCCCACTTCGAAATGCCACCTCTCAGCCACTCTTCCCGCGAAATCCTTCATTTAAATAATACTTCTTAAAATTTTGGTTCGACCGTTTTTGAAATCTTCGAAATTTAGCTCGTCGTTATTATATTTTCCGAAAACCCCGCATTCAAATTTTCCCGTGTTTGTCTGTTGTACAACTAACTATATAGACCAATGAGATATTCAGTGACGTTTTGAAACCCCGCCTGTATTAACGCTATTCCTCTCTTATACATATTCTGTTTCCTTCTAATCTTGTTTGAGTGGTAGAGAATCGATATTACTGTCCGCGTTTTAAACTAACCCATGTGGACTGAATACGTGCGTTTTGAAGTGAACTGTTATTATGCCTGTCTCTTTTGAAGCATTTCATTGATGGTCCATCCCTTCTGCGCTTTAAGGAAACTTTTAGTTAGCATTCATGCGAACCGTCCAACCGTTTACCCGATATACCGCGAATACTGTCTTTTATCTACGCAAATAAGGGGAACCTGACATTTCCAAAACCGGCAGGTGTTCAATTAACGATCGTTTTTAAAACAACATTTCTAGGAGTTTTACGTTTCAAGGTATTTTATATTCAACGGCTGTTCGTTTGTTAGCAAAGCGTTTCACCTTGGTATTATCGATTTTTCAAGCTCTTATGCGTATTAAACGTAATAACCCTTTCAACTAAACTCAATTAAATTAATTAATAATTTGCATTGGCTTCTACAATTTGTTTTCTTTACGAACCTAACTAAATTTTAATCACTACTTGTAAAATTTTGTTAATACTTCTTACTTTAAATTCACTAAATGAAATAAATTTCGCACGTAAATTTTGGTTGTTTCCTCTATACAGGGTGTTTGAAATTGCCTTGTTTATACTTAAATTTAACCCTTTAAAACCACTACATTATATATATATATATATATATATATATTGCTGTGATATTTCACCAGCCCCTACCTACAATGGTTTTATTTATTTTTAGCCCCACGATTGGGCATGTCATAAAATGCTGTTATATTTCTTTATTATATTTAGCCCCTATTATTGGATCTATCATAAAATGCTGTGATATCCCCTTTTTATTAATCAAACACTTGTTATGTGAAATGTTAAGTTATGGATTTTCTTTGCCTGAACTAGCTGATTCAATTAAATAAAGCAATTCTACAATACACAATATAATGATTAATTATTTACAACCTTTTTAAAATCTCCCCTTTTCAGAATATTTACATATACCAGATTTAAGAAATTGAAGCCAGCAAAACGAGCCTTTTGTTATATTTGGAGACCTTTTGAAACGTTTCATGATGCCTATTACCTTTCATGAATTGATCAAAGAAGCCCCGGTTGTTGACTCTTACATTTGCGAAAAATATTGAATTAAAGCAGTTTTACAGAAATAAATTATCAATATAGCTAACCTGGAATGGTTGAGTAGTTTCTCTGCATTCCCCAAGAGTTTTCGTGTCCAGTCTGAATATTTAGAGTCGAATTTGGAAGTCGACATCAAACCAAAATACTATCCAAATCGTTATTCAAAATCCCATAAGTTAATCCAATTAAGATTCAAATTGTATATCAGTAAAAAAAAAGGTTTTCCATCTCCGTAATTAACAAAACAGTAATAGAACATTTACCATGTCAGTGATTATCAAAATTAGTTTAACAGGAGGTGATTAACCAGAGTAATCTCAAAATCGTCTCCAGAGCCCTGTTTTATTTATGTTAGAAATTGTATATTTTTACAAAATTGTTGTTTACTTACGTCTATAATAGATCGGCTCACTTGCACAATTTTTACACTTTTATAAAATGATTTTCATTTATTTTCGTAGGAATGGTTACGTAAATAATTTAGCACTTCTGAGTATTGTGATAGCCCAGTTTAAAATGTATACTAAATTCGTCGCTCAATTGTTAACGAATTTATAGGCCTTGCCTTCTTGTTTTCTGTTTGTTGTTTCACGTGTTGGGTCGACACCTTCTGCGATTATCTTTTGTGTACACCGGGAAGTTTTACCAATTGTATAGTTCAAATACTTGGATGAACACTTAAATTGTCACGTATTCATTTACATACCATGATGTTTAATTGAGAAATCCCACGAATTTCTGAGTAAATTGGCACGTCCTCATTGTTATTTGCTTATTCTAATCTAAATCGAAATAAATTTGGTGTTTGTTTATTTTTTAGTTAAATTGGATTTTTGAACAAATGTAATACTTTTATGTCACGTACGATTTATTCAAATAATGCATAATTTTAGCTGCGTATGCGACGATATATTTAACGCATTTGTTAAATATTGATCCAGCCAATTCATATAGGTTTTCCGTGGATTCAATTTTGATGCATTTCGTTACGTTTTTAAATCTTATCTTTGCTCATAACTACTCTTGACTATTTCTATTTCTTATGCGTTTAATCTCTTGTATTATTATATGCAGTGTGCTTTTGTTAACTGGAAGTTTCTTTTATTTATTCTATGACCCCTGTGACTTATACTACCCCTAAACTACCCCATAATTATAGCATTAATCTCCCAAATTAAAATAAAAATTTTTGGGAAATGTTAAATTGTTGGCGCCCAACGTGAGACAAAATTCACATTGGTCCAAAATTATTTTATTTTTATTTTCGTTTACTATTTACACAACTCCTACATTATTTTTACATCCCTATTACTATTTTGATCTATACTACACTTATACACCTATTCATTCTAAATTTTATTACTATTAAGTTATTATAATCTTTAATATTTAACTACCAGTTTATCCATATTTTCCTATTTACATATACTTTTCCTATTTTCACACTACTTATTATGCTCTACTAATATCTATCCATACTTTTCTATTTGCATATACTTTCTATTTACATATACTTTTCCTATTTTTACACTACTTATTATAATCTACTAATATTTTATTCCTTATTTATCATATACTTTTTCTGTTTACATATTCTTTTCTTATTTATCATAAACAACATCATCTTTTCCTATATCCAATGACTCACTCCCATCTACTTCAACCTATGCTACTCCTATTTATCCTAAACCTATCCTAATTATTATTAACCTATCCTATGTTTTATTGTCTTCTAATATTTCCAAATTGTACAATTTCTATTCTCGAATCTATCCTAATTTATGATGATATCCCTATTTCCACTAGTTTATTTTACAGTATTTACATTTTTCTCCATTATTAAGAGTTTCCTCTCTGCAATGAGTTTGTCTTTTTTGTTTCTTTTATACACTCTTTTTCCAAACTTATTTTCTGAAGTTAAATTATCATTATAGTTTTTCCCTTAATGTATCCTCCTTCATATCCCAACTCATCACAACGTTGTAAATATTCCAAGAAGATCTCCCTGTTTACTATATTTTGAATTATTACATAATGTCTTATTTCTTCGCCAAAATGTCCCACTAAGTACTTTATGGTTTGTGTTTCTTCCATTGGCGGGTCTAATTGCTTCGCTAGACTGAACTTTGTATGGCGTATATTTCTCGTGTCATCCCTAAGTTCTGATTGTATTTTCCTGTAATTAGATCATCTCACGCCTTGTACTGTTGATTATCCCCTAAAATTTTCTCAAAAATCTACTTTCAAACTCCGGAAATGTCCCTATCTCGTTTTCTATTAAGTCAAACCATATCTCCGCGCTTCCTTTCAACATTGATCTAACGAAATTTAAATTGTACCTTTCATCTGTTGATCCCTGTATTAATTTTCTTATACTATTTAAAAATACTTTTTGATTTACCTTGTTGTCTCCATAAAATTTGGAATACTGTTCAACTGAAATTTCCGGTCTATTTATCCTAGTGTGTTGCAATCCCTGATTCCCACCCGCATTTTCAAATTCTGATTTTAAATTACCTAACTCTCTATTTACCTCATTAATTCCTATTTCACAGTTTCCCTGAATTTCCCGCATCTTTTTACCTAAATCTGTAATCTGGTCATTTGTTTCTTTTTCACGTGCTTCCTGATCTAATTTCACTTTCCAAACCTCGTCTCTAACTTTATCTACATCGTCCATCATTCTAATGAATTTATTTTCAAAATGTACCTGCATTTCCGCGATTGTTTGATTAACTTCTTTTAATCCGTCGCTTATAACTTTTATTTTGGCACCTAACTTTTCTCCATTTTCTTTTATCTGCTTCTTGATGGCCTCTTCGCTTTCATCTATTTTCCTCGTTAACGCTAATAAAATTGACATCATTTCCGATTGTTGCGATGTCTGTTGTTCTTCACTTTGACTTCGCGTCAACCTTTGTCTTTGCATTTCCATAGATACATCTTGTACAATTATGCTTTCTTGTGACCCTATTTCCACCCCTTGGTTCCTTAGTGCCTCTCTGGTCTCCTTTATTCGTTTATCCATTTTTAAATTATTAATATTTCAAATTCCTTCAGATTTTAAAATTCCTAACCCTTTTTAAATTAAATTATTATTCGTGCTTCTACAAATTTTAATTTTTAAATTTATCGCTCCTACAATTTTTAATTTACTTTTAGTGATGTTCTCGCCTGACGCTTTTCGTTACGCATTTCGTTACGTTTTTAAATCTTATCTTTGCTTGTAACTACTCTTAGCTATTTCTATTTCTTATGCGTTTAATCTCTTGTACTATTATGTACAGTGTGCTTTTGTTAACTGGAAGTTTCTTTTATTTATTCTACGACCCCTGTGACTTAAACTACCCCTAAACTACCCTATAATTATAGCAATATATATATATATATATATATATATATATATTGTTGTGGATTCAAAGGGTTAAATCAGTGGGAAACAATAAAATTTCAACCACCCTGTATATAGAAAAGAACGATTTATTTATGCGCAAAATTAATTTGAGTCATTTAAGGAAAACGGACATGTATTGACTTATTTTTATAATTAATAATGGAATGTTGAAAATTACATAAAGAAAAAACAGTTTTAAAGCAAATAGAAATTCATAATTAATTTTAATTTAGTTTAATCCAACACGTATAAGCATAAGAGAACGTGCTTGTGTAACAAAATCAATAATTCCCAGGCGAATGTATTTCGTTTTATACAAATACGACGAAATACAAAGTCTAGGAATTGTTGTGCTAAACGTTCGATAATTAACAAACACCTGCATTGTAAAAGGTTACATTCGAAGAAGTCGAGCATGTGTTAAGAAAGGATTTCATAGAAATATTTTCAACCGTCAGTTTGGATAAACAGCAAGGCTAACAAACTTCTTAAAGAGCGAGGGAAGTGCACGATCGGTTATATACAACAGATAGATACAGGTACAAAAGCGGTGAGGTTGAAAATGCACGGACTATATACACGTGGAGTGGAGATAAGCTGTCATCAATATCGATTTCTGTAACTCAAGTGGGGTTCTGAGCGCGACAGCAGACATGCATAAGACAGAGATGAATATAGTTCAAGCGGGGTTTGTGGTGACAGAGAATTTTATCATTGGTTAAAAGCAGACAGTTTTCCAAACGTAGACACACGCGAAGGTTGAGAGCGCTTTCGCATACGGCACGTAGACCGGAGTAAATTTCAGGAATTTTCAAGACGGTTGTATTCAAAAATTTTAGAATTTAGATTTGAAAATAAGCTTTTCACTTGAAGTGTGTCCCGGGTGGGGTTTTGAAACGATATAAATACTCAATCTAAATTATTAACGTCCTCTTGTCTTCTCTTCGCTTCTATGGTACTTTACTTCGATAAAGTACTGAATGCTGACCACCATAATAGTAGAGCTTTTTTGTGAGTTTTGTATGTGTTGATAATACAGTAAATATAGTGCTTGCAAGTGTAAAACACAGTAGTAGCGGGCATCTATTTATTACCGCGAAGTATGTGTAGTGTATATTAAATTAATAGAGGTCCGACTACTACAATACAAAGCACGAAAATCAATAAATGCAAGCATGATATATGTGGGATAAGCATCACAAATAACCAAGATTATATGCTGATATATGGAATGGTACTGTGAGACGAGGCGCTTGGCTCGCAAATGGTGTTATCGTCTGTGGATCCGCTGAGTATCACAGCGAACGGTAACGAAGCTGAGGTGTTCTAGCGATCATCTTCGAAGGAATGGAAGCCTGAAGAATTTTCCAGGTAATTTATTTGAAATTTCTGTTGTTTGATAAACATTTGTGAAATTTTGGTGCTGTGTGATTGACTTGTTGGGGTTTATTTAGGGTTGTAGAAACGTATTGGAAAAGATACATGTACTGGACAATTTATTGAGGTTAGATATTAAAAAGGGGTGTATTTAAAACATATAAAAATTTATTCAGGATATAAATTGGATTGTAAAGGGTAAACGGGTCTATAAATTTTGTTTTAATTTATGCAAAGTGTAAAAAGCATATACAAACTAAACTGGGTTATTATGAGCTCACCATACTCCAGTGTACAGTCAATTTGGGGTAATATGTGGGCCCATCTACTCATATCTCATTGAATGTGTTTGAAAATAATTAGAAAAATCAAGGGCTTTAAAAACATACTGTTTTGAGTTTTGTAATTAGTGTATCAAACTTTTTTTTATACATGTGAATAATTTATCTGTTAATAGCTGTAAATAAAAGGTTGTATGATTCTTGTATTGGTTAGTGATTTTATTGAATGGTGTACGAGTGTGAAGGAGGAATGGTTGTAAATCTAGGTATGCGAGAAGAGGCACAGCTGAGCTAGCCAGGGAAGCTGCAGAAGGTTTTGAAGCAGAAATAAAATGGTAAGTAATTTTTTTGACATTTTTGCATTTTTGAAAATAACTTGATGACACTGGTGAAGCATAAAAGCTTAATCCATGATTCCACGGCAATATATATATATATATATATATATATATATATATATATGTATATATTATTATTATTATTGAGCCCTTTTTGTTGTGAAATGTTAAATTAGGCTTTTACCCTGAATAGTTCTTATTGAATCATCAAATAAAGCAATTTTATTATACACAATATAATCATTGATAATATTTACAACTCTCGAAATGTTCCCTTTTCGAATATCTACATATAACAGATTTATGGGTTTTTGAAAGTCAGCAAAAATATCCTTTACTAATTCACGGACCTTCAAACGTTCCAAGATGCCTATTACCTTGTCATAAATTGTTAAATTGACTCTTACAAATGCACAGTGTGATAAATATTAAATTAAAAACAGTTTTCAAGAATAAAGTGTATTAAGATTGCTAACCTGGAATGGCTTCTGTAGTTCCATTCTAGTCCATGATCTGCATCCCCTTTCTGTGTCCTCTTTCCTTATTAATGTGCCTGCCCCATAAATTGTTTCCAATTAAATCATACCAAGTCAGAATATATCCAAATCAGAATACTTTCATTTTAAACATCTCCAAAATTTGAGTATGTTTAAATTTCGGAATCCCAAATTAAAGTCGTTTTAAATATCCCAAATTAGAGCCATTTCAATCAAAATATGTCTCCAATTGAAAGTCGAAATTAAAAGTCGACATTAAAAGCCAAATTAAAGTCCAGATTGAAATTCAAAATTAAAAGTCGCCTATTTATCGAGATTGAAATTAAAAGTCGTTATTATCCAAAATGAAATTAAAATTAAAATCCCTGTTTTACTATTAGAAATGGATTTTAATTAAGTCATTTTACTTACATCTTATTTATAGATCGGCTTATTTTCGTTACATAAATTCTCGCACTTTTTAACTCTTATTTACTTTGATTTTTAATTCACTGGTTACATAAATTCTTAACACTTTTGAACATAATCGTAGCTCAGTTTCAATATAGACTAACCTGTCACTTCGTCATTATTGAATATATAAGACCCACCTCCACCTGATTTCATTGGCGTGTTTACATTCTGGGACGATACTTCTACCTTTATCTCGCACACCTTGGGATTTTCACCAATTATTTAGTTTAAATCTTTCAATGTATGCCTCGACTGTCACGTACGCCTCTCGCATATCACGGTATAATTTAAGAAATTCCAACTTTTGCTTGTATTAACTCACGTATTCGGATGTTTGTTAAATTTTATCGTCTAAATTGAAGTGCCTGGTGTTTATTTATTTCTACAGTATATTGGATTTTGAACAAATGTGATTTCTTCCAGTCACGTACGATTTTCTAATAATCAATTATTTAGAATGCGTGTACGATGATATTTTAACGCAATTGTTACATTTTTGCAATGCCAATTTATCTAGTTTCCCGGTGATTTAATTTTGATGCAATTTATTGCGTTTTAAAATCTTATCTTTACTTGTAAACTACTCTTAGACCTCTTTAATTATTCTCATGCATTTCATCCCGTGTATTTGATATACAGTGTGCTCTCAATTAAGAATGTGTAGGATGACCGATTTACCCTTATAATTGCTGAAATTGTGTGCCTTTCCTAATGTGGAAGTTGTATTTCTTTATTCTACGACCCCCGTGGCTTAATCTACCCCTAAACTACCCTATTATCATAGCATTATATATATTTAATGCTGTAATTATAGGGTTAATTTAGGGGTAGGTTAAGTCATAGGGGTCGTAGAATAAACAAAAGAAACTCCCAAGTAACAAAAGCATATAATTACAGATATTAGAAGAGTAAATAGGTTATTATAAATATTATTAGTTGAGAGCACACTGTATATAGCAGTACAAGCGATTAAAATGCATATCCAAAAGTACCTACGAGCAAAGATAAGAATTTAAAAATGTAACGAAACGCATTGAAATTAAATCAATGGAAAACCTGTATGAATTGGCTAGATAAATGTTCAAAAAGTGCGTTAATATATCATCATAAACGCAGGCAGAAATTATGCATTATTTGAAAAGCGTATGTGATATAAAAGTGTCACATTTGTTCAATAATCCAATTTAACTAGGAAATAAACAAACACCAAATTTATTCCATTCAGATTAGAATAAAGCCAACAACAATAGTACGTGCTTTAATGAACGAAGATTCCTGGGATTTCTGAAGTAAATGTGAGGTATAATAATAAATTACATGACAAATTGAGCATTGCTTCATGCAAATTCAACTACACAATTGGTAAAGTTTCCCAAAATAACTAGAGATAAGACATTTGGCGTCGCCCAGCACGTGGAGTCAACAAATCGCAAACAAAAGGGGCCGGTCCTATAAATATGATGACAATTGAACAACGAGTTAGTATATTTTGAAACTGGGCAGTCACTATACTTGAAGTGCTAAATATTTACGTGAACAGTTAAATAAATTAAAGTGAAAAATTATTTTAAAAGAGTGTATAATTGTGCAAGCGAGCCGTACTTCTAAAGACGTAAGTAGATCAGATTTAGTGCAATTATACCATTTCTAATAATAAATAAAACAGGGCTCTTAATTACAATCTAAACAACGATCCTAATAAAGATCTTGTTGCGACTCCTGTTAAAACTTTTAATAACGATCAATTACGATTTTAAATACAATTTTGGATACGAGACTCTGGAGAATGCTACCTGTTAAAGCAATTTGATAATCTCTGAAAATGGTAAATATTCTATTACGGAAATGAAAAACCTTTCATTGGAATAAACTCACCAATAACGATTTGGATACTAATTTGGTTGGATGTCGACTTCAAATTAGACTCAGAACATTCAGACTAGACAAGAAAATTCTTGGGGATGCAGAACACCTACTAAACCACTTCAGGTTAGATATTTTGATAAGATTTATTTCTATAAACTGTTTTTATCTCAATAATAATTCAGAAATGTACGAGCCGACGAACTGGGGTTTCTTGAATAAATTTATGAAAGGCAATAGACATCTTGAAACGTTTCAAAAGGTCTCTAAATGTAATAAAAAGCTTGTTTTGCTGGCTTCAGTTTCTAAAAATCTGACAGATGTAAATAATTTAAAAATGGAGAAGATATTTAAAAAGGTTGTAAATATTTAATCATTATACTGTGTATTGTAGAATTGCTTTATTTAATTGAATCAGCTAGTCGAGGCAAAGAAATTTATAAATTAACATTTTTAAAAGTGCTTGGGTATTAAAAGAATAAATCACAGCATAAATATGACATGCCCAAACCGTGGGGTCTAATATAAGGATAATAACACAGCATAAATATATGCTGCCCAAGCGTAGGGGCTGCGGGTATCACAGCAATATATATATATATATATATATATATATATATATATATATAATAAACACATATAAGCTCATGGACTAGTCTAGTATAATAGTTTTTTTTATAAAATGTTACGGTACAATTGGGATATTTTAGTCCAAAAAATTAAAACGAAATAATATTTTGCATATATTTAATTACAAATCGACGTTTCGGCAAGGGTTGTTGCTTTTATCAAGATTCTACAAAAGGAAAAGCAATCAATACAGTCATCAAAAAAATTTCTTTTAAAAAATTACTTAATTATTAATGCATAAATATTAAAATTATATAAACAACCCTACACATCAGGGTTGTTGTTAGTCATAAATGGATAAAATAAAAATATTGGAGCACTAAAAAGAGGATTATTTAAAGTTAATTAATAAAATTACTTGTTCATAGAGTAAACGACCAACTATGAATGAATTAATATAAAACCAGTCTGATAAGAGAGCGTGTTCCACATTTTGTACGAATATTAGGTAAATAATATGCGCTCTGGCCTTCACATCATTGTTGAAAATTAAAAGTTGACTTTGCAATTCTGTACAGATTAGAATATATGGGATGCAAATTTTGGGTGTCCTGCCTAAAATTTAACGAATTAACTTCATTTCTTATATAATATGCCTCCAAAAAAAGCCTAAGCTTATGATTAGCTTCAGAATCTAAAATTCGAACTTCATCATAATTTGGGGTGTGATGAGTCATATTTATATGTTGTGAGAGGGCGCAGCTGTTCTTCCCCAATTTTACATCTGACTTATGTTGAATTAGTCTATTTTTCAACCACTGACTAGAATTACCCACATATGTCTTATTGCAGGAACACGTTATTTTATAAATAGTGTTGCTACTTAACATTTTTCGGTCTTATCTTTCAGCTTAGTGAAAAGTTTCCTACAGATTTTCATAACTAAACGCTATTTTAATGTCTGGTTGTCTCAAAATTCTTGCCAAAAGAGGCGTTAAAGTTTGAATATACGGTAACTTCCGGAACGAAACGTTATTAGGTCGTTCAGTATTGTTCAGACAAAAGTAGTGTAGAGCAACTTTCTTACTAATTGCTTAGGATAACCGTTGTTACACAAAGTAGTTTCGAGTAGCATTAGATTATTTTTCTTAAATTGTGGTTCCGCTATCAATTGTATCCGGTGTTTTAATGCCAAAGCTGTATTAATCTTATGACTAAACGAGTGATTGGAAAAATAATTGACATACCTGTCAGAGCTAGTAGGTTTTTTATAACAATCAAAGATCAGCTTATTGGTGAGGTCTCTGATGACTAAAGTGTCCAAAAATGGAATTTTTCTTTCAGTTTCCTTTTTATAAGTAAACTGCAGATGTTGGTTGAAAGCATTGAAGCATTCTAAGAGATGTTCAATTTTATTAGTTGGAGCGGAACAAATAATATCGTCAACGTACTTCACCAAAAAAACCATGTTGAAATCCAACTTAGGAATAACAGCTTCAAGTAGATGGTCCATAACTATTTGGGCTATAACCGGTGATAAAGGGGAGCCCATTGGAGTTCCAAATTTTTGCAAATAGTATACACCTTGAAAAACGAAGTAGGTGTTCTTGAAAATTAGAGTAATAGTTGCAATGAACAATGATTTTGTAAGGGTAGTATGTGGTTTTATGTCATCCCATTTATTTTTAATTATATCAAGGGCCAAATCTAGAGGAATGTTAGTGAATAACGATGATACATCCAATGAAAATAGAACATGGTCTTGCGGTAATTGAAAGTTTCGGAATTGATTCACAAAGGTGAAAGTGTCTTTGGTATTATAATTCTCCAAAGGAAAGGATAATTGCAAAATTTTTGCACAAAAAACTGCTAATTGATAAGTGGGTGTATTCAAAGTACTGATTATAGGACGTAGCGGAACATTTTGTTTGTGGATCTTAGGAAGACCATAGTATTTTCCAGGTACAGAACTAGTGTTAGATAATTGCTTCTTTTGGGGATCTGATATTAAGTGTTTTGAATGCAAAACTTTGATGTGGTCGTTGCATTTTTTCTGCATCATAAAAGTAGGGTCTCTTTTAAGTTTTTGGTAAGTATTGTCATCACTAAGCAAATGCAAAGACTTCTCTATGTACTCATTTTTGTTCAAAATAACGGTGACAGCTCCCTTGTCAGCTTTAGTAACAACAATATCTGAGTTAATTTTAAGAAACTTTTTTACTTTACAAAACATAGTAGATTCTATACTATTGGTTAGTTTATTTTAGGATTAGTGACAAAATTCGTAATGCAATTAGTAACCCTAGCTCTAAGATTGTCTTTTTCTTCCTGTGACAGTTCATTATTGTCCAGAATATTTTCAACGTTTCCCAATAATTTCCCCATATTGATATCACTAGCGTTGACACTTAAATTAAATTTAGGTCCCAAAGATAAAAGTTACAAATGTCATTAGGTATCACTTTTTTACTCAAATTCACAACCCATTTACTATTGTCATGAAACAGTTTTTTATTCTCATCATTGAAATCCTTCAGTGATTGAAATTTTTTGACCAGAATCTGTTTGTTCTTTTTGAATAATTTATTATAGGCAATTACTTGTCTATTTTGAAATTCGGTATAAATAAGTGGGGCCAAGGATTCCTGAAGGGAACCCTTAATAGCGCTTAATTTATTCTGCCAAAATGTAATGTGTGAGTGCGTAATTTCAATCTCCAAATTCAAAATAGTCATACTAGACCTGGTTATAAATTTGATGATCCTGCTGTTGACTTGTTGGCTAGTGTGAGTAAGTAGATCTCTCATCTTATCTGTTCTATTAGTAATATGACGTGGAAATCTTCGTTGATGTCTACATCTTAGTAAAAAACTTCCCCTGGTGTTCAGTTTTGCTAATATACGTGTTATGTTGCTCCATTTCTTGAGTGACTCCATTGTTAGTTTCCCATATTCAATATAAATTTGTCGATAAAATCCCATATTAATGTATAAAAACATATAAGCTCATGGACTAGTCTAGTATAATAGTTTTTTTGATAAAATGTTACGGTACAATTGGGATATTTTAGTCCAAAAAATTAAAACGAAATAATATTTTGCATATATTTAATTACAAATCGACGTTTCGGCAAGGGTTGTTGCCTTTATCAAGATTCTACAAAAGGAAAAGCAATCAATACAGTCATCAAAAAAATTTCTTTTAAAAAATTACTTACTTAATTATTAATGCATAAATATTAAAATTATATAAACAACCCTACACATCAGGGTTGTTGTTAGTCATAAATGGATAAAATAAAAATATTGGAGCACTAAAAAGAGGATTATTTAAAGTTAATTAATAAAATTACTTGTTCATAGAGTAAACGACCAACTATGAATGAATTAATATAAAACCAGTCTGATAAGAGAGCGTGTTCCACATTTTGTACGAATATTAGGTAAATAATATGCGCTCTGGCCTTCACATCATTGTTGAAAATTAAAAGTTGACTTTGCAATTCTGTACAGATTAGAATATATGGGATGCAAATTTTGGGTGTCCTGCCTAAAATTTAACGAATTAACTTCATTTCTTATATAATATGCCTCCAAAAAAAGCCTAAGCTTATGATTAGCTTCAGAATCTAAAATTCGAACTTCATCATAATTTGGGGTGTGATGAGTCATATTTATATGTTGTGAGAGGGCGCAGCTGTTCTTCCCCAATTTTACATCTGACTTATGTTGAATTAGTTATTTTTCAACCACTGACTAGAATTACCCACATATGTCTTATTGCAGGAACACGTTATTTTATAAATAGTGTTGCTACTTAACATTTTTCGGTCTTATCTTTCAGCTTAGTGAAAAGTTTCCTACAGATTTTCATAACTAAACGCTATTTTAATGTCTGGTTGTCTCAAAATTCTTGCCAAAAGAGGCGTTAAAGTTTGAATATACGGTAACTTCCGGAACGAAACGTTATTAGGTCGTTCAGTATTGTTCAGACAAAAGTAGTGTAGAGCAACTTTCTTACTAATTGCTTAGGATAACCGTTGTTACACAAAGTAGTTTCGAGTAGCATTAGATTATTTTTCTTAAATTGTGGTTCCGCTATCAATTGTATCCGGTGTTTTAATGCCAAAGCTGTATTAATCTTATGACTAAACGAGTGATTGGAAAAATAATTGACATACCTGTCAGAGCTAGTAGGTTTTTTATAACAATCAAAGATCAGCTTATTGGTGAGGTCTCTGATGACTAAAGTGTCCAAAATGGAATTTTTCTTTCAGTTTCCTTTTATAAGTAAACTGCAGATGTTGGTTGAAAGCATTGAAGCATTCTAAGAGATGTTCAATTTTATTAGTTGGAGCGGAACAAATAATATCGTCAACATACTTCACCAAAAACCATGTTGAAATCCAACTTAGGAATAACAGCTTCAAGTAGATGGTCCATAACTATTTGGGCTATAACCGGTGATAAAGGGGAGCCCATTGGAGTTCCAAATTTTTGCAAATAGTATACACCTTGAAAAACGAAGTAGGTGTTCTTGAAAATTAGAGTAATAGTTGCAATGAACAATGATTTTGTAAGGGTAGTATGTGGTTTTATGTCATCCCATTTATTTTTAATTATATCAAGGGCCAAATCTAGAGGAATGTTAGTGAATAACGATGATACATCCAATGAAAATAGAACATGGTCTTGCGGTAATTGAAAGTTTCGGAATTGATTCACAAAGGTGAAAGTGTCTTTGGTATTATAATTCTCCAAAGGAAAGGATAATTGCAAAATTTTTGCACAAAAAACTGCTAATTGATAAGTGGGTGTATTCAAAGTACTGATTATAGGACGTAGGGAACATTTTGTTTGTGGATCTTAGGAAGACCATAGTATTTTCCAGGTACAGAACTAGTGTTAGATAATTGCTTCTTTTGGGGATCTGATATTAAGTGTTTTGAATGCAAAACTTTGATGTGGTCGTTGCATTTTTTCTGCATCATAAAAGTAGGGTCTCTTTTAAGTTTTTGGTAAGTATTGTCATCACTAAGCAAATGCAAAGACTTCTCTATGTACTCATTTTTGTTCAAAATAACGGTGACAGCTCCCTTGTCAGCTTTAGTAACAACAATATCTGAGTTAATTTTAAGAAACTTTTTACTTTACAAAACATAGTAGATTCTATACTATTGGTTAGTTTATTTTAGGATTAGTGACAAAATTCGTAATGCAATTAGTAACCCTAGCTCTAAGATTGTCTTTTCTTCCTGTGACAGTTCATTATTGTCCAGAATATTTTCAACGTTTCCCAATAATTTCCCCATATTGATATCACTAGCGTTGACACTTAAATTAAATTTAGGTCCCAAAGATAAAAAGTTACAAATGTCATTAGGTATCACTTTTTTACTCAAATTCACAACCCATTTACTATTGTCATGAAACAGTTTTTTATTCTCATCATTGAAATCCTTCAGTGATTGAAATTTTTTGACCAGAATCTGTTTGTTCTTTTTGAATAATTTATTATAGGCAATTACTTGTCTATTTTGAAATTCGGTATAAATAAGTGGGGCCAAGGATTCCTGAAGGGAACCCTTAATAGCGCTTAATTTATTCTGCCAAAATGTAATGTGTGAGTGCGTAATTTCAATCTCCAAATTCAAAATAGTCATACTAGACCTGGTTATAAATTTGAAGATCCTGCTGTTGATTTGTTGGCTAGTGTGAGTAAGTAGATCTCTCATCTTATCTGTTCTATTAGTAATATGACGTGGAAATCTTCGTTGATGTCTACATCTTAGTAAAAAACTTCCCCTGGTGTTCAGTTTTGCTAATATACGTGTTATGTTGCTCCATTTCTTGAGTGACTCCATTGTTAGTTTCCCATATTCAATATAAATTTGTCGATAAAATCCCATATTAATGTATAAAAACATATAAGCTCATGGACTAGTCTAGTATAATAGTTTTTGATAAAATGTTACGGTACAATTGGGATATTTTAGTCCAAAAATTAAAACGAAATAATATTTTGCATATATTTAATTACAAATCGACGTTTCGGCAAGGGTTGTTGCCTTTATCAAGATTCTACAAAGGAAAAGCAATCAATACAGTCATCAAAAAATTTCTTTTAAAAATTACTTACTTAATTATTAATGCATAAATATTAAAATTATATAAACAACCCTACACATCAGGGTTGTTGTTAGTCATAAATGGATAAAATAAAATATTGGAGCACTAAAAGAGGATTATTTAAAGTTAATTAATAAAATTACTTGTTCATAGAGTAAACGACCAACTATGAATGAATTAATATAAAACCAGTCTGATAAGAGAGCGTGTTCCACATTTTGTACGAATATTAGGTAAATAATATGCGCTCTGGCCTTCACATCATTGTTGAAAATTAAAAGTTGACTTTGCAATTCTGTACAGATTAGAATATATGGGATGCAAATTTTGGGTGTCCTGCCTAAAATTTAACGAATTAACTTCATTTCTTATATAATATGCCTCCAAAAAAAGCCTAAGCTTATGATTAGCTTCAGAATCTAAAATTCGAACTTCATCATAATTTGGGGTGTGATGAGTCATATTTATATGTTGTGAGAGGGCGCAGCTGTTCTTCCCCAATTTTACATCTGACTTATGTTGAATTAGTCTATTTTTCAACCACTGACTAGAATTACCCACATATGTCTTATTGCAGGAACACGTTATTTTATAAATAGTGTTGCTACTTAACATTTTTTCGGTCTTATCTTTCAGCTTAGTGAAAAAGTTTCCTACAGATTTTTCATAACTAAACGCTATTTTAATGTCTGGTTGTCTCAAAATTCTTGCCAAAAGAGGCGTTAAAGTTTGAATATACGGTAACTTCCGGAACGAAACGTTATTAGGTCGTTCAGTATTGTTCAGACAAAAAGTAGTGTAGAGCAACTTTCTTACTAATTGCTTAGGATAACCGTTGTTACACAAAGTAGTTTCGAGTAGCATTAGATTATTTTTCTTAAATTGTGGTTCCGCTATCAATTGTATCCGGTGTTTTAATGCCAAAGCTGTATTAATCTTATGACTAAACGAGTGATTGGAAAAATAATTGACATACCTGTCAGAGCTAGTAGGTTTTTTATAACAATCAAAGATCAGCTTATTGGTGAGGTCTCTGATGACTAAAGTGTCCAAAAATGGAATTTTTCTTTCAGTTTCCTTTTTATAAGTAAACTGCAGATGTTGGTTGAAAGCATTGAAGCATTCTAAGAGATGTTCAATTTTATTAGTTGGAGCGGAACAAATAATATCGTCAACATACTTCACCAAAAAAACCATGTTGAAATCCAACTTAGGAATAACAGCTTCAAGTAGATGGTCCATAACTATTTGGGCTATAACCGGTGATAAAGGGGAGCCCATTGGAGTTCCAAATTTTTGCAAATAGTATACACCTTGAAAAACGAAGTAGGTGTTCTTGAAAATTAGAGTAATAGTTGCAATGAACAATGATTTTGTAAGGGTAGTATGTGGTTTTATGTCATCCCATTTATTTTTAATTATATCAAGGGCCAAATCTAGAGGAATGTTAGTGAATAACGATGATACATCCAATGAAAATAGAACATGGTCTTGCGGTAATTGAAAATTTCGGAATTGATTCACAAAGGTGAAAGTGTCTTTGGTATTATAATTCTCCAAAGGAAAGGATAATTGCAAAATTTTTGCACAAAAAACTGCTAATTGATAAGTGGGTGTATTCAAAGTACTGATTATAGGACGTAGCGGAACATTTTGTTTGTGGATCTTAGGAAGACCATAGTATTTTCCAGGTACAGAACTAGTGTTAGATAATTGCTTCTTTTGGGGATCTGATATTAAGTGTTTTGAATGCAAAACTTTGATGTGGTCGTTGCATTTTTTCTGCATCATAAAAGTAGGGTCTCTTTTAAGTTTTTGGTAAGTATTGTCATCACTAAGCAAATGCAAAGACTTCTCTATGTACTCATTTTTGTTCAAAATAACGGTGACAGCTCCCTTGTCAGCTTTAGTAACAACAATATCTGAGTTAATTTTAAGAAACTTTTTTACTTTACAAAACATAGTAGATTCTATACTATTGGTTAGTTTATTTTTAGGATTAGTGACAAAATTCGTAATGCAATTAGTAACCCTAGCTCTAAGATTGTCTTTTTCTTCCTGTGACAGTTCATTATTGTCCAGAATATTTTCAACGTTTCCCAATAATTTCCCCATATTGATATCACTAGCGTTGACACTTAAATTAAATTTAGGTCCCAAAGATAAAAGTTACAAATGTCATTAGGTATCACTTTTTACTCAAATTCACAACCCATTTACTATTGTCATGAAACAGTTTTTATTCTCATCATTGAAATCCTTCAGTGATTGAAATTTTTGACCAGAATCTGTTTGTTCTTTTGAATAATTTATTATAGGCAATTACTTGTCTATTTTGAAATTCGGTATAAATAAGTGGGGCCAAGGATTCCTGAAGGAACCCTTAATAGCGCTTAATTTATTCTGCCAAAATGTAATGTGTGAGTGCGTAATTTCAATCTCCAAATTCAAAATAGTCATACTAGACCTGGTTATAAATTTGATGATCCTGCTGTTGACTTGTTGGCTAGTGTGAGTAAGTAGATCTCTCATCTTATCTGTTCTATTAGTAATATGACGTGGAAATCTTCGTTGATGTCTACATCTTAGTAAAAACTTCCCTGGTGTTCAGTTTTGCTAATATACGTGTTATGTTGCTCCATTTCTTGAGTGACTCCATTGTTAGTTTCCATATTCAATATAAATTTGTCGATAAAATCCCATATTAATGTATAAAACATATAAGCTCATGGACTAGTCTAGTATAATAGTTTTTGATAAAATGTTACGGTACAATTGGGATATTTTAGTCCAAAAATTAAAACGAAATAATATTTTGCATATATTTAATTACAAATCGACGTTTCGGCAAGGGTTGTTGCCTTTATCAAGATTCTACAAAGGAAAAGCAATCAATACAGTCATCAAAAAATTTCTTTTAAAAATTACTTACTTAATTATTAATGCATAAATATTAAAATTATATAAACAACCCTACACATCAGGGTTGTTGTTAGTCATAAATGGATAAAATAAAAATATTGGAGCACTAAAAAGAGGATTATTTAAAGTTAATTAATAAAATTACTTGTTCATAGAGTAAACGACCAACTATGAATGAATTAATATAAAACCAGTCTGATAAGAGAGCGTGTTCCACATTTTGTACGAATATTAGGTAAATAATATGCGCTCTGGCCTTCACATCATTGTTGAAAATTAAAAGTTGACTTTGCAATTCTGTACAGATTAGAATATATGGGATGCAAATTTTGGGTGTCCTGCCTAAAATTTAACGAATTAACTTCATTTCTTATATAATATGCCTCCAAAAAAAGCCTAAGCTTATGATTAGCTTCAGAATCTAAAATTCGAACTTCATCATAATTTGGGGTGTGATGAGTCATATTTATATGTTGTGAGAGGGCGCAGCTGTTCTTCCCAATTTTACATCTGACTTATGTTGAATTAGTCTATTTTTCAACCACTGACTAGAATTACCCACATATGTCTTATTGCAGGAACACGTTATTTTATAAATAGTGTTGCTACTTAACATTTTTTCGGTCTTATCTTTCAGCTGGTTTTATATTAATTCATTCATATTTGGTCGTTTACTCTATGAACAAGTAATTTTATTAATTAACTTTAAATAATCCTCTTTTTAGTGCTCCAATATTTTTATTTTTTATTTCATCCATTTATGACTAACAACAACCCTGATGTGTAGGGTTGTTTATATAATTTTAATATTTATGCATTAATAATTAAGTAAGTAATTTTTTAAAAGAAATTTTTGATGACTGTATTGATTGCTTTTCCTTTGTAGAATCTTGATAAAGGCAACAACCCTTGCCGAAACGTCGATTTGATTAATATTAAAAATTGTTAATACTGGACTTTAAAATATATATATTATCGTTATAAGGTTTTAGGGTGCCGTACTAAAGATAGTTCGAAGTATACTGTAAATATATCAAAACATATTATTATATAGTATATATATATTAAAATAGCATAGTTTGATAAGGTTGCTTAAGGGTAGCACTGTATATAAAGTAAAGATAGTTTCGGGAAGGAGTAATTAGAATAGGAGCAGAAACCACACTTATTTAAGGAAATAATTAAGAAATAGACATAGTTTGTAATAGTAAATATTCAACACCCTGTATATAAAGTAGAAATAGTTATTTGGGCGACGCAGGTAAACATAGGATATGACGCATGGAATTAGCGTATATGAAGAATGAGAATGATACATGTAATTAGACAGCTAAGATAGTAAAGTTCAGCATTAATCAATACGCCTGTAGATACAAGTTTAGTTAATTTAGGTAGAAACACATTTATAAGAGAATGATTTTTCAGTGGAAGTACGCGTATATTGAAACATGAAATGATAAAGTCGTAATTAGATCACGCATTAAGAAGAAGCAGTTCCAGACGATAAAATACAATACGTGATAATAGAAACAGAGTTGCAGGCAGTTAATATAAATGCGTACGAAGATCTAACCATTTTGATAAGAGAAATGATCTAAAATTGCGTAATCGCATGGTCAGAGACAATGACAAATTCTAGAAGATCAGGGTTGCATGCAGTTAGTTTATAGAAAAGCAAGTAATCTATCAAAAGTACAGCATGTTGAATCAATGAAAGACAGCTGCGGGCAGGTTGATTAATAAGGGAAAGTGTGGAGCATTGACATCAGAAACTGGTCTAAAATGCAATTATTTGATTGCGTTCAGAGACGAAGCGAACGAGTTCTATTGAACTCAGACCCAGGATAAGAGGGAATTCGAGATTATATTAGCAAGCACCTTGACTAAGAAAGTCAGTTTGAACTCAATGAAGGCCGAAGTGCATTGCCATTAAATAAAGTAATACGTAATAAGTATAAAAGTGAAAAATAAAATGAGTGCGAAAATGAAGATTACAATTGCCGTTTAAACGTAAGTACGTTTTTAATGAATTTATTGTAAACTAAGACATAAAAATAATAGGGTTTCGAGGTCTGAGAGAAATAGACTAGGATTCTGATGTTAAGAAAAAAATACAGTAATACAATTTAAATGTCAAGGGGAAAAGGAAGAATAATACAATCTTGAAGTACAGGGATGAAACAAACTACAATTTTTAAGTCTGGGGCAAGAATGATAAAAGTCTAAGTTTGAGGAATTGAAATAAATTGGGGTATATAATTTAATGGTGATGGTCCATAGTGTAATAATTTGAATGGAATCCAGAATTGGGAAGATCATTTTATTGGAAGCGTCGATGTGAAAAGATAAAACCAGGTCAGATTTTTAGTTATAAGACATTTGTTTTTCTATATGAATTTTTATTTTATTTTTAATATTGAATTTGCTAAATATGATATGTTTGTGAAGAAGTCAACAAAAGAGGTTGCATACGTATTGAATGAGTAATAAGAAAACGGGTTTAGAATATTCTACACTTTGTTGGTAAAGATAATAAATTTTCTTTGGTGACTTTGGGTTTGTGAGTACATACTAGATGGTTGTTAATAAATGAAATTTATAAGAAATATATTACAAATAATTTCAAAACATAACATATTGGTTTCATTATATAAAATCTAAATTTACTGAATTTTATAATTGCAAATAAATGCTAGCCGAGGTCATAAGATTTAAATAGTACAAAGGCGGAGCCACAAGTTGAATAGGAAAGCGATAACCCGCAAGGCGGTAACGTATCGAATTTTGCCATTGGTAGATAGAGTTGTTTAATGATAAAGTCCAGTTGATAGCAACATTAAGAAAACAGCTGGAGGAGGAGATAATTACACTTAATAGTGAATAAAAAAAGGGTGGTCCAATAATTTAAAATAGCATAGTAAATAAATATAACGGCCCAACGTAGGAGCATGATAATTCTTCTAATATCATAGCAAAATAAATAACGGTCGCCCAAAGTAGAGGCACGATAATTTAGAGAGAGATTCATAGCAATATATATATATATATATATATATTGTTATGGATTGAAAGGGTTAAATTTGGGGTAAGCAATGCAATTTCAAAACCCTGTATAGAGAAAAGAACTAATTATTTGCGCGCAAAATTTATTTCATTGATTTAATTTAAACGAACAAGTATTGACGTATTTTTATAATTAAGGATTGAAAAGTAAAAGGTTCATAAAAAAAAAGTTTATAAACAAATAGAAACGCATAATTAATTTAATTTATTTTAATTCAACGGGTAATAGCATTAGAAAACGCACCGGAGTAGAGAAAATCGATAATCCCAAAGCAAAAGTTCGTTGTAACAAGCGAGGACGTCAGTTGTAGAATACCGTGAAATATAAGCTCCGAGAATTGTTATTTTAAACGATTACTAATTAAGAACACCTGCATGTTTGAAAGGTTACCTTCCTTGAACTTATCAACATAATAACGCGGGCTTCAAAGAAAATATTTCCAACTGTCAGTTGCTTCAAATAAACAAGCTAACAAAGTTTCTTAAAGAGCGGAAGGGATGCACGATGAATAATATGCTACAGATAAAGACGGATATAAAAGCATTGGTTTCAAAACGCACGTTTGTATCCACGTGGAGTCATGCGACGCGGTCAGCAATATTGATTTTATATAACTCAAGTGGGGTTGGAACGCGACATCTAATATGCATAAGACAGAGATAAAAATATTACAGGCGGAGTTTTATAACGACACCGGATTGTATCATTGGTTGAAACGAATAGTTTTACAACGGACAAACACGCGACAGGTAAATGCGGTTTTTCGGAGTATATAGCGCGTCCACGACGTTAATTTCTGGAAGCCTTAAGGCGGTTAGATTAAAATTTGCAGAAGTGTGATTTTAAAAATAAGTATTTCGCGTGAAGAGTGTCCAGTGGTGGCATTTTAACAGTATAAATACTCGGAGAGAATGGGGCTCGTTCTCTTTTGATTCTCTTGGTATTTTCATCGCTTTAGACTACGTATAATAATCAACCGACGTTATAGTAGAGGCTTGTGAGTATTGAAAAATTGTGTAATTCAGTAAAAATAGTATTCGCACTTATAACGTGGTAAGTTGAGGCCTTGTAGTTATTAACGTGTGTAGTGTCGAGTGAATTAAATTAACCGAGGTCCAACTAATACCATAACAAGCTAATAAAGCAATAAACAAAAGTATAATATACGTGAATTTGGATGGAATGGTAATTGGTAGCAAGTAGCTCGTGCGTATAGGTTATCATCTATCTGGAGGATCAGAGCGCATAATCACAAAGCCAAGAGGTTCTGGATAGCATTATCGAAGGAGATAGAGTCTCGAAGCATTTTCCAGGTAACTCATTTGTATTTTCTGTTATTTGATAAACTGTTGGAATTATTTGGTGATGTGTGAGTGAACATTGGGGTTATTTATGGTTTTATAACGTATCAGAAAAGATACGTGTAATTGACAATTAGTAGGATTATTTTAAATATTGAAAAAAGGTGTATGTAAAACTTACTAAATTTCATTATGAATTGAAGTTGGATTGTTAAGGGTACATGGGTTTATTAATTTTGTAAGTAATTATATGCAAGGTCAAAGGCATACATTAATAAACTGGGTTATTATGAGCTCACCATACTCCAGTGTGCAATAAATATAGGGTATTATTTGGGGCCCATCTACTCCAATTGTATTAAATGTGTTTACAAATAGAAATTTCAAACAAGGACTTTACAAAAATATCACTTATTGAATTGTAACCAAACTGTATATATCTGTGAATAATCGTTTGTAAATAGCGGTAAATAAAGATTGTATGATTGTTGTATTATTTGATGATTTTATTGAATGGTGTGCGAGTGGGAAGAAAGAATGATTTGTAAATTTAGGTATCCGAGAAGAGGCACAGCTGAGCTAGCCAGGGAAGCTGCTGAAGATATTTTGAAGCAGAAATCAGGGTAAGAATTTTTTTTGTGAAATTTTTATTTTGAAAAGTATTTAATGACTCACTCTCGATTCTTAAACCTTTAATCCGCGGATTCACAGCAATCTTATGACGGCCCAACGTTAGAATTTGAATAGGTTTTAGGGAGATCCAGAGACTGGCCCCACGAGCCACAGCAATCTTATGGACGGTCCAACGATGGGGCACGAATTTTCGTGAGACCACAGCACTCTTATGGCGACCCGAACGTGCGGCACGAGCTCCAAATAAAATTTAAGCAATTTTATTCCAGGAAACTAACGATCTGAGAGAGAGAGTCTGTCTGTGTATAAATTTATAAATAATTTTGAGAAGGTAGGGGAGTGATTTGAACGTATGCAGAGAAAGGAGTGGTTAAGAAGTCAAGGAGTGGAAATTGGTAGTGACGATAGTGCCCTGTTTGATAAAGCAAGAACAATGGAGGAAGCTGGAGGTAGTAGGGATCAGTCGAGGACGGAATCGGGAGAAACTGGAAATGAAGTAATTTTGAGAATGCTAGAGAGGATGAATGAAGAATCAAACAGGAAACTTGAACAGATGAGTGCTGAATCGAACAGAAAATTTGATCAAATGAATGAGACATTAACAGGAGTTAGGGAAACACTAAGTGAAAAAATAGATAAAACAAATAAACAAGTTTCGGATTTTAAAAATAGCTTGACTGTAAAAATAGGGAAAATAGAAAATAGGGTAGATAGAAATGAGTGTGATATTAGAGGTTTAAATCAGAAAATGGGACAACTGCGGACAGAAGTGAGGATTTTTTGTGAGGACGAGATTAATGCTAAAATGACAGAAGTAACGGATTCATGTAAGGATCAGTTAGGTAGGGTCGAGAGAGAAGTGACCGGAATTAAACAAAATGTAGCAACTTTGATGGGGGATGGTCCAAGATTTGTAACAGGTAATATGTCGCTGGATCAACAAATGAAATTTTATGGGGATAGTAGGGTAAATCCTAAAATATTCATTAATAACATTAGAGGTTTGGTAAATAATTTATATGACGAACAGGCGAAACTTAATGTTGTGAAAGCTTTACTAAAAGACCATGCTGAAGCTTGGTACAATTTAATCGGACAGGAAATCGACACATACAATGACTTTGAAGCCAGATTTCTTAAACACTATTGGAGTGACCACAGACAGGACCAGGTACACTGAGAAAAGGATTTTGTTGCTTCAACTGAAAATTAGTTGATTCAATTAGAATTTTGGTTTGTATATAAACAATGATCTATATGCATTAAATAGAACATAATAAAATGTTGGAAAACCGATTTTGAAGCAAACAAACCTAAATTTGCACCACAATAATTATGCCATTTACTCTAATCGCTATTAATGTAACTTGAATGTTAGGTATCGTTACTTCAATTGCTTGTAGGTTTGATTTGAAATATTTAATACTTTTATCAAATAAACTTATGTTAAATCAACATGTTGAATATCCCACTTACATATAAAAATCATTGAAGCAAATACTTGAAAAGGTTTGTAGCATTAAAACAAACTATTCAAATTTTTCAACTAACCAAAAAGCGTCATTGGTTTAACTAACCCATATGTTGAGCAGATAATAATTATTAAGCTAAGTGGCTAATAAGGGTTCAAGTAATAACATTTTTGGTTTAATCAAACTTTTATTGTGTTGAATTGAAACATTTAGCTATCAAACCAATCATTTCGTTGCGTTCTACATTGTTTAGAAATAGAATTAGTTTAAACATCCAAGGTAGTTTGATATCCAGCTTGATCGATTCCGGCTTAATGAAGTTATTTTAACCATTTTTTTTAATACAACTTGGCGATCAACAAATGAGTTTGTTCATCCCTAACAGATTTTAAAAAAATATTGATTTAAAATAACTTCATTCAGTCACATTATCAAGTTGTATATTGAATCAAATCTCACCTTGAATGTTACATTAACCATAGTTCATCCTGCATAATTTTCAGTTTAGCTTCCACTTCAATTTTATAAAACTGACACTGATTATTGAAAGTTTGTTTATTCCTTGAGGTTGCCATTGATCTTTGAAGTTATACGTTCGCTTATATAGTTGAATGCTAAAAACAACTGCTTTTAGTTATGGGCAATAAGACTAATTTATAGAAATGTACTTACGTGTTTTTAGACCAAAAGATTTTGTTTAAACATAGTACAGCATACTAAATTTATCTTCCATGTATTTTTACAGTTAGTTGAAATACTTTTATGGAAACTAACACAATAAACAATGCGAAGTAACGCTTGACGCCATGTTGACGTGTCGCAATCGAACGTTAGCAGTATATTAAAGATATAAGGTGCGCGCGCTGAACATTCAATACGCAACATCGGAGACGTACTAAATAGCGTTGCGTTCAACAAATAACCCGACGTTTGATTTGGCAATCATAGTTTATTTAAATCAACAAGCTAGAGTACGTTTGTTTCAATGTTCAGTTTGTCACAAAACGTGTTCATTTAACACTTTTTTCAGCATTCATTTAATTAAAATGGATTTTTTTCAACATTAATGTAGTATTGGACTAAAATATGAAATTTGTTGACAATATTAGTTTGTATTAAATACGACTTATGTTCAATGAAATTCACTTTTGCATTCTTTTATTAACCAACTGTTATAATGCATTCAAACAAACAAATTTAAGTCAACTAATTTTTGATGTTAGTTTAACCATCTACAAGCGGTTCAGTGAATATAGTTTCGTTTAGAACGACTAAAAAATACTTGATCAAATACTTTACTCTTCAAAACAACAGAATTGGTTGTATCAACCAAATCACTTTTCTCAGTGTACGAGACGATCTTATCACAGGAAAATTTAAAGGGGAGTTTCAGGAAGTAGGGAGCAATATGCTATACGGAAGTATAGAATAGCCAAGCAACTTAATCCACCACTGACCGACAGACAGATAATTAAGTACTTATCACGACATTTTGAGGTTGAGGTGAGGCAACATGTAGCGTAGCAAAATATTGTGGATAGGGAGATGTTTTTGGAGTACCTGCAAAGGTATGATGACGTGAATAGTGGACGACCTCGTGAAAGTAGGGAATGACAGGTGAATGCAGTTAGATTTGAGCAAAGACGGGACAATTACGCAAGACGGGGTACCAATTTTACATACAAAAGACAACATTGGGAACCTAGACGGACCTTTTTCAAGAGCAACAGTATAGGTAGGGGACCTGCACCTAGACCGGGAGTAACTAGACAGAACAGTTCACCGGACATAAGGGGGACATCAACAACAAATAGGGAAAGTGACAACACGAACAGAGTAGAAACACCAAGGACATATGCTGAAGTGGTAGCAAGACCAGGACCAAGTAGGGAGACCAGACCAGGACAGGATTTTTAGACGAGGACAAACCACTAGACATCACTGTGTACAAGTATGAACATCCTAGGGAATTTTTAAAAATAAAGGAAGAAGTTGAGCCAGAAGTAATAGAAAAATTTTGCTTGCCCGTAATTGATATTAAAATTTTTGAAAAAAATTTAGGAGCGTTATTAGATTCAGGAGCTGAGGCGAGTTTAGTATCGGAGGAATTCGTCAATGAAATTAAGGATAAAGTGTGTGACAGGATAATGCCAATAAAAGGAAGTCACCTGGTTGCGCCGAATAAAAAGCGATTTGCTGTTGTGAATAGCGTGGTTATTTAAAAGTAGAGTTAGGTTCAGTTAGCTGTGAAGAGGAATTTATAATTGTACCTCGGTTAAAGTTTAAAGAGATATTAGGGGTCGATTGTATGATGAAGTTAGGTGTTATAATAGATATGGAGAGGAAAATAGTTAGGATTGGGGATAGGATATTGCCCTGGAAGGCAAGTTATGAGGTCACAGAAGATGACATGGGGTTATGTATTAATAGAATAGAAGTAGATGAGGAAGAGGTGAAAGTGATCGACTCAGGTGAATATAATGAGGAAAAGTTAGAAGAGGTACAATTGGTAGTCAACGAAAAGGCTGAACAAATAGAGGTAAAGTCGAGTGCAACATTGTTAGAGTATAACGAGTCAGATTTAAAAAGAGTAGAGGCGAAAGCAGCATTAGATTACACACAAGAGTTAAAAGTAGGCATAAGTGAGTTAAGGGGCAAAGATAATTTTGGTAATTTGAATTTAGGAGATTTTTATGGGGTGAATATTGTACATGAAGGGTCTAGATGAGATGAAGAGTTTTCTGTAGAGGGAAAAGATGAAGATGTTGAGGTAGTATCGTTTGGTTTGTCCGCAGGAAAGGAAATAATAGTAAATGAGAAACAGACATGTATAGAGACAGAAGAAGAAATAGTTAAGAGTCAGGATAATAGGGATGATTTTATTTTATGTGAGGTAACAGTGATGATAAGTATAGAAATAGTTGGAGGAAAAATATGGATGAAGTGTATTAGGATGGTGAGAAGAAAGACTTGGAGGATTAAGAAAAGAGTCAGATTTAAAGAAATGAAACTTAATTGACAAAAATATAGAGATAGGTGAATGGTAGTGTAAAATTTAAATAGTTAGAGATAGAAATAGGTGTATATAGAAAAGTAGAAGTAGAAATAGGATAAATAAGGATAGGTGTTTATACAAAAATAAAATTAGGTATAGGATAAATATGGGAGATAGTTAGATGTAGACATAGAGTTAAGTGTGTATAGATAGCATAAGAAATACATAGTGATAGTAGGTAAGGTTAAAAATAACAGAAGGACATAAGTAGAAGATGGCTAGAAAAGTATAAAAGTGAAGATGGATAGAAAAGTACAAAAGTGAGGTACTTAAAGAGTCAATAAATGACGAACGGGTAAATAAAAGAGAAAACAGACAAGAATGTGAGGGTGAAGAGTTAGTAATAGATAACAATAGTTAGGTAGAAGGTAGTGATAGGTGTGAATAGTTAGTTATAAATAAAGATAGGTGTAGATAGATAGAGATAAGTAGAGATAGGTAGATAAGTAGTGATAGGTTGGATAAACAGGTATAGGTAGTGTTAGGTGAGTAGATAGGTGCATAGAAGTAGCATGTAAGATTAGATGGTTCATAGGAAAATATTTAAATTCAAGAAAACATTGGGGAGTTTTCTTAGAATTGAAATAGGGGGATTATGTTATGGATTCAAAGGGTTAAATTTGGGGTAAGCAATGCAATTTCAAACACCCTGTATAGAGAAAAGAACTAATTATTTGCGCGCAAAATTTATTTCATTGATTTAATTTAAACGAACAAGTATTGACGTATTTTTATAATTAAAGATTGAAAAGTAATAGGTTCATAAAGAAAACCAGTTTAAAAACAAATAGAAACGCATAATTAATTTAATTTATTTTAATTCAACGGGTAATAGCATTAGAAAACGCACCGGGGTAGAGAAAATCGATAATCCCAAGGCAAAAGGTTCGTTGTAACAAGCGAGGACGTCAGTTGTATCGAATACCGTGAAATATAAGCTCCGAGAATTGTTATTTTAAACAATCACTAATTAAGAACACCTGCATGTTTGAAAGATTACCTTCCTTGAATTTATCAACATAATAACGCGGGCTTCAAAGAAAATACTTCCAACTGCCAGTTGCTTCAAATAAACAAGCTAACAAGGTTTTTTAAAGAGTGAAATGGAATCACCATCAATAAAATGCTACAGATAGAGACGGCTATAAAAGCATTGGTTTCAAAACGCACGTTCGTAGCCACGTGGAATCAAGCGACGCGGTCAGCAATATCGATTTTATATAACTCAAGTGGGGTTGGAACGCGACATCTAATATGCATAAGACAGAGATAAAAATATTACAGGTGGAGTTTTATGACGACACCGGATTGTATCATTGGTTGAAACGAATAGTTTTACAACGGACGAACACGCGACAGGTAAATGCGGTTTTTCGAAGTATATAGCGCGTCCACGAGGTTAATTTCTGGAAGCTTTAAAGCGGTTAACTTAAAATTTGGAGAAGTGTGATTTTAAAAATAAGTATTTCGTGGGAAGAGTGGCCAGTGGTGGCATTTTAACAGTATAAATACTCGAAGAGAATGGGGCTCGTTCTCTTTTGATTCTCTTGGTATTTTCATCGCTTTAGACTACGTATAATAATCAACCGACGTTATAGTAGAGGCTTGTGAGTATTAAAAAATTGTATAATTTAGTAAAAATAGTATTCGCACTTATAACGTGGTAAGTTGAGGCCTTGTAGTTATTAACGTGTGTAGTGTCGAGTGAATTAAATTAACCGAGGTCCAACTAATACCATAACAAGCTAATAAAGCAATAAATAAAAGTATAATATACGTGAATTTGAATGGAATAATAATTGGTAGCAAGCAGTTCGGCGTTTACTGAGGTTATCATCTATCTGGAGGATCAGAGCGCATAATCACGAAGCCAAGAGGTTCTGGATAGCATCATCGAAGGAGATAGAGTCTTGAAGCATTTTCCAGGTAACTCATTTGTATTTTCTGTTATTTGATAAACTGTTGGAATTATTTGGGGATGTGTGAGTGAACATTGGGGTTATTTATGGTTTTATAACGTATCGGAAAAGATACGTGTAATTGACAATTAGTAGGATTATTTTAAATATTGAAAAAAAAGGTGTATGTAAAACTTACTAAATTTCATTATGAATTTAAATTGGATTGTTAAAAGTACATGGGTTTATTAATTTTGTAAGTAATTATATACAAGGTCAAAGGCATACATTAATAAACTGGGTTATTATGAGCTCACCATACTCCAGTATGCAATAAATATAGGGTATTATTTGAGGCCCATCTACTCCAATTGTATTAAATGTGTTTACAAATAGAAATTTCAAACAAGGACTTTACAAAAATATCACTTATTGAATTGTAACCAAACTGTATATATCTGTGAATAATCGTTTGTAAATGGCGGTAAATAAAGATTGTATGATTGTTGTATTATTTGATGATTTTATTGAATGGTGTGTGAATGGGAAAAAAGAATGATTGTAAATTTAGATATCCGAGAAGAGACACAGCTGAGCTAGCCAGGGAAGCTGCTGAAGATATTTTGAAGCAGAAATCAGAATAAGAAATTTTTTTTTTGTGAAATTTTTATTTTGAAAAGTATTTAATGACTCACTCTCGATTCTTAAACTTTAATCCCCGATCCACAGCAATATATATATATATTTGTGAATATACTCTTATTTCCTTTAAGCCCCACGATTGGGTGTTATTTTTATTGCTGTGAATAACCCCATACAATTGGTGCGCAATTTTTAGTGCTGTGAATAAGTCACTTATTACAAGCCCCAATGTTGGGCATCATTTTCATTGCTGTGATATGCCTCTTTAATATCCTATTATTGTGAATAAAAACATGGTAAGCAAAAGTGCGATTAACCTCTGTTCTCATGAATTTACAGAGGATGAGGTAATGAATAAACTACGTTCCCTGGATGTATCAAAGAATACTGACACTGATGGTATACCACCTCTATTCTTGCAACAATGTGGTACTTCTCTGTGTTCCTTTGACTTTCATCTTTCAATTGAGTTTGGATACTGGAACCTTCCCGTTAGTTTGGAAGAAAGCAACCTTAATTCCAGTGTTTAAATTTGGTGATCGTGCAGCTGTGGAAAATTATCGTGGTATATCCATCCTGTCTTCTATTCCTAAGCTTTTGGAATTCATAATTTATGACCAAATTTTTAACACTTTCAAGAACGTCATTGCTGTAGAACAGCACGGTTTTTATAAGGGATGCTCTACTACTACTAATCTTGATCTTTATCATAACTTTCTAACTAATACTTTAGAAAAGGGCCTACAAGTTGATGTGATATATACAGACATATCCAAGGCCTTTGACAGTGTATGTCACGCTCTTCTTCTAAACAAACTGAAAACTCTTGGGATCTCTGGTTCTTACCTTGAATGGTTATGCTCCTATATGGACAATCGCACACAAACGGTGCAAATTGCAGAAACAACATCCAGAACTATACGGGCTATTTCGGTGTTCCACAGGGGTCACATCTTGGACCGATCCTGTTCATACTTTTTATCAATGATGTTGTAGATGTATTTTGCAAATGTAGATGTTTACTTTACGCAAACGACTTAAAGTTCTTCAGCCCAATTGAAAGCCCATGTGATTCGGCTAGTGTGCAATTGGACATTTTCAATCTCGTCAAGTACATGAATAATAATCTGCTCAACTTAAATGTCAAGAAGTGTAAGGTTATGAGATTCTCTAGAAGCACTGAATTGATTACTTTCAATTACACAATTAACAAGGTGAGACTGGACGTTGTTAACAGTATATCTGACCTGGGTGTGTTGTTTGATAATCGTCTCTTGTTCACTGAGCATATTTCATGTATTGTCTCAAGAGCATTTAAAATGTTGGGCTTTGTTAAAAGAAACTCAGTCCACATTAAGGATGTTAGAGCTTTGACATCCCTATACAATTCTCTTGTGCATAGTATATTAGAATATAACAGCTGCATATGGAATCCTATTTATGCTGTTTATATACATAAAATTGAGCGTGTGCAGCACAAATTTGTAAAGTTCATTCTATGGAAACTTAGTTTTCCATACAGTGATGTGTCATACAATGTTAAGCTACAATTAGCTGGCTATCAGGCTTTACATAGCAGACGAAACACTTCCCTTTTATTATTTCTTTATAAAGTTCTTCACAATGTTATCGACTGTAGTGAGTTACTTGGTGACATTAGGTTTCGTGTGTCGCCACATTTTACTCGAAATGCTATTCTTTTTGATGTAAACCGTCACCGTACCAATTACAGTATGAATGCCTTTGTTGACAATTTAATGAAATGCTATAACAGATATTTTCCAAGTGAAATCGATATTTTTACAGTTCAGTTTTCTACTCTTAAGAATGCATTATCATTATAATAGTTTTAGGTTATTTTTTTTACTATTTGGTATTGTTTTCCTGTAAGTTTTTGAATGTCAAAATAAATAAATAAATAAATAAATAATTCCTGTCATTTGTTTTCCTTGGCTAGCTCAATCTCTCAAACATAGAATGTCCTGCTTCACAACAATAAAGATTGTTTAAATTCCTTTTCTTTATATTACCTGTCTGTTAAAGTAAATGATTTAAGCAATCCAAAAATTACACGATATAATGATCGATAATATGTACAGTTTTTACATCAATGACTTATTGATTTGTTCAACATTCAAAAATTAGCCCCTGAATAAAATATTAACATTTATTTTTCCACCAAATTTATATTTCCTGAAAGCCAGCAAAAATATCTCTGTAATTACTCTCAATCACCTTTGAACGTTCAAACCATGCTTTATCTATTTTTCAAAATCTCAAATGACCTTTTTGTTGACCCTTACAGATATTTGATATATGGAAAATATTAAAATTTTACTAATAATAAGTAAGATCTCTAATCTGTGTTTTCCTTGCTTGGAACTGCCTCTGAATATCGGTGATCAGCACCCCTTGATTATTACAGCTTGACTTGCTTCACTTGTTGGCCAGAATGATTTATTAATGGTTGCTTGAATTTTTCCCTCGGATTTCTGGATTAACTCTGAGTATCTTGTAGTCCAAATTGAGTACCTTCACGCTTTATAATATTTTTCAAAGTGTATTTAGATATTTAATTAAGACGTTTACTTACACGTTTAATTAGATAGTTAATTAGAGGTATAATAGGACGTATAATTGGAGCCCTAAATTATTAAATATTAGAATAAATTCAATTTATAGTTTACCTTACGTTTTAAACGTTGTTCACGCCTAAGTGGAACAGCTGGTTCATAATAACAAAAAATGCGTAATAAAATGTGTAATAAAATGTGTAATAAATGTGGTTGCATAAAAAACTTACCCCGTGTTCGATTATCACTTTACACTCACCACTAAATACATAATTGGTTAGGTAGGAGGGTGATGAAGGAAAGGAATAGAGGTACCCACGTTGTTATTTAATTAATAATTAATTAATTGATAATTAATGCCGACAAACCGGCGCGAATGTGTTATTTGAACAATGGACTGTGTTCTAAGAGAGAGCTGTGTCGACTTACTTATCTTATTGTTGTAACCAGCACTCACCTTGGCGATGCGCGAATAACAAATCGTAGTCGACAGATAAGACTAGCCCTTTAGAATTAACAGCGGCATTGGCTAGTCCACACACCTTACTGTTATTGCGAACATATTTAAGACCCAAACGTTGCACGCAAGCAGAAGTGATCGCATTGATTTGGGACCCTGAATCAAGAACGCACCTTACAGGTTGAAAATCGCCATTGATGTCCCGAATCTTAGCTTGAATCGTTCCTAAAAGCACTGTATAATTTTTAGGATTATTAGACACATTGCATGTAGAAACTGTCTCTTTCATATCGGATGTGGAAGGGGTCACAGGGGTTATCGGTCTCGAAGTCGAGACAGGCGACGCATTATGCAAAAAGGTGTGATGATATCTCGAGCTACATAACCCGCATCTTCCTTTAGAGTTGCAGCCCTTAATATGATTGCCTAAACATTTAAAACAACGCAACATTCTTTTACCGCGGTGTATCTATCGGAAACATTTAATTTTGAAAGTTTTTGCACGCGAAATTGTATGCCCTTCATTACAATAGGGACACGAATTACGATCGCATTTTACTTGCGCATTGTTAGTGGATTCTTTACAAAAAGACTTATTTAGATTATATTTGAAGCGCGGTGGCATATTTACGTTGACGGGTTTTAAGGCTTGAACATCTTCGTGCATTTCTGAGGTTTTATTCTGCGCGGTTAAAATTCGAACAACTTAGCACAAGTCGGCACATTAGAATCCGCGCGTGCATCAAATGCATGTTGTAGTTTAGGATCCAAATTACGATAACATAGAGAAAATAAAATAAAGTCCGATAAATCTTCAACGTCGGGGGCAGATTTCAAAGTGCTTACTGCGTTGAAATGTGTATTTATGAAATTTGATAAGGAACTAGTAGATTTAAATTGAAGAATTTTATTCAAATAAAATTAACAATTCTGCGTGGCGAGTCGTAGCGGTCTACAAGTTTTTAAATGCTTGCTCATACAAATTGGGATCTAACGCTAGATCAGAGACGACACTTAATGCTTCCTTATCGAGATACGATCTAAAATATAAATATTTCAATGAGACTGGAATAGATTTGTTTTCGTGTACAACACTGCGATAAGTAGTAATGAAATTATTCCACTTATCAATGGAACCATCAAAAACAGGAATTTCTAGAGGTTTTAAACATTCAACGGATGGGCCCTTAAATGCCAGAGCATCCGCAGAAACCGATTTTGTAGAATTTTCTTTCAATTCTAAATATTTTGCACGAAAAACGTCAAATAAGTCGTCGAAAGATGCTAGATTTAATTTTATATGTAGTTTCGGGTCGGTTTTAGTAGCGTTAAATTCTATTATTGCTATCTGTAGTTTTTCGAGAGCATTTTCAATAATCGGAAGCCTTTGCATTTTTGCTTCTAATAAGTTTAATTTACTTACATTTGCGGAAATAGCATAATCCCATATGCCTTGCAAGCGACCAAATAAGGCTTCTTGCTGAGCTTGCAAAGAAATGCTGTCGAAAGACATTTTCAGGATAGCCTAAACTACACGTAAATATGTAATCGAATTGAAGAGTATTTTATAATTAAAATTGAATGCAAATATAAACAAACACACCTGTGCTGATAACCGTTTATCAACATGCAGGTCAAACTCAATTACGAGGTTAACAATTCGATAAGAGTGAATTTATTTCAAATACTTTTAAGAGCAACTTTGTAATAATTTAACCTAAAGCAAGCTCCTCTACAACCACGACGACAATTCTATCACGCATACGGGTCGAAGAGGCCAAAAAAATAAGGTATGTTCACGCCTAAGCGGAACATCTGGTTCATAATAACAAAAAATGCGTAATAAAATGTGTAATAAAATGTGTAATAAATGTGGTTGCATAAAAAACTTACCCCGTGTTCGATTATCATTTTACACTCACCACTAAATACATAATTGGTTAGGTAGGAGGGTGATGAAGGAAAGGAATAGAGGTACCCACGTTGTTATTTAATTAATAATTAATTAATTGATAATTAATGCCGACAAACCGGCGCGAATGTGTTATTTGAACAATGGACTGTGTTCTAAGAGAGAGCTGTGTCGACTTACTTATCTTATTGTTGTAACCAGCGCTCACTTTGGCGATGCGCGAATAACAAATCGTAGTCGACAGATAAGAGGAGCATGCTTTTATTTTATATTAGGCAAGGCGTAAACAGGCGTAAAACGGCTATTATTCGATGCATAAATTGGCACTTTACTTTTCACAATTTTTAATAATTTATTGACTAATTGGTGTGTTTGTTAATCAAGGCTTGCACTTTGCGCCTATCTCTGTAGAACTCGGTATTTCTCAAAATTCCTTGGTTTTAATTGCTCTGTCATTCAATCTCGCACATAGACGTTCAATATTTCGCCGCATATTCTCAGAATTTCCAAATATCCATTGCATTTTGGTCACGTCTTTATATTTGTGTCGACCATGGTTCAAACCTTATCAAATCGCGGACCGCCTGTTATTTATTTGTTACTCCAAATATGTTGGATTTTTATGCAAATATGATATTCCTAGTCACGTACTCATTTTTCTAATAATGACGTATTTGAATGCGTTTGCTTATTTATGCATTGATATTTTAAGAAAATTATTCAATTGCTAGAATGCCAGGTTGTTTATCTTTCCTGATTACGTGTTTATTTTGATGCAATCCTTGCGTTTAAAACCTTATCAAACTAGTCTCTTTCCAATTCTGGACTTGTATATTTAACTTAAACGTATTATACGACATACACATTATTATTTTAGCTAAATAGTATTTGACTATTGCAAAATGAGCTTCTTTCTTATGAATTAAATTGGTTATAATTTGTATACAGTGTGCTCGCTATTAACCTTTTGTAAAATAGTCGATTTACTCCTATTTAATGGTGGAATTATTTGGTTTTCATAACGTTAATTATTTATCTTACGACCCCTATGACTTAATCTACCCTTAAACTACCCTCTTATCAAAGCATTATATATATATATATATATATATATTGCTATGATAACACTGCACGCCGATGTAATTAACGTTCCGTTTCCTACTGCCCACCACCGCTCTGTGTCTCTAAACAACCTAAATTTTAAATATGCCTCGACTGGCTCAGTCTAATCCACACAGAGTGCACAACATTACAATAACAAAGAATTTACCCCTCTTTTTATCCAATTCTTTCCTACTTGAATGAGACAAATGAAATTGACCAAGATTTGTATAATGACAAAGAAAAAATATATAATCTTTGCAGCTTAATATGATTCAGTACTCGATAAAATAAACCCCTGAATCAAATAATAATATCAATTTGTTTATTTCCAAAATTATAGCTCCTTTAGTTAGTTTAAAGCCACAAAAATGACACTGTACACTATTGGAAACACCCTTGAACGTTCTATGACTTTTCCCTTTTACATAAATTTTCACGTATAAAAAAAGATTTTTGATGACACTTTACATAAATATTTTGGTATAATAAAAAATATAGTAAATGTTCAATAAAAAAGAAAATAATGCCTTATGCTATTTAAATGTTCTCACCTGTAGTTTTCTTTTTGTTCTCCCTATTCTTGGATCTGCTACTGCGTGCTGTTGACCAATATCCCTGGATTGCTTTCGGTTGAGTTCACTTGTTGTTTTAGATCGATTTAAATTCGGATTTATTTGCAAATCTAGATTTATGTACCAATCTAGAGTTTTCCCAGAACCGTTATCCAGCTAATGGCAAAACTTCTTTTGTATATTTTCCACTATTATTTTAATTTTAAAATTTGTCTATCACGACTTCCACGAAATATAATTATTTAATTTTACTATGTTCACTTTATGTAAATTTTTAATTTGAACTGATGTGAAGCATGCTCAGATTGAAGGAAGACTACTTGATTATCAAATTATGTGATATATAAAGCAACGCCTCCATCTGACACCGTTGGTTATCGGCCGGACAAAGTTTAAGGCATGCTATAGAATATTGTCAATACTCTGGGCATTCTCTGGTATGAATTTGATAATAGCCTGCCGAAACAATGTTGTCGGTCATGTAGTATTCAAGTTCTATATAGTGGATTTTTATAACCTGTCTTTCGTGTTGTTGTAGGAAATTTTAAATCGACTTCTCGCATAGACAAACTTATGGCTTTATTTTTGTTAAGATAATGTTTTGGGTTTTGAATTTATTTCATGTTAAAAATTACGTAAGCGAAATTTCTATAATGACGTAAATTGAAATGAGTTTATTTACATCCTGCGTTTCCAAAACGTATTTTGTTTTGAAAGGTGCGTTTATTACGAGAAAGCTTTGTTATTTCTTTGCACTATTGCGTGTTTAATTTTAACATAATTCGTATCATGATTTTCTAGCTTTCAATGTTTTCAGTGCGTATTTATTTAGAACTTATGAATGCTTTTCTGGTTTAAAATAAGTTTGATTGTGTAGAGTTATTTATCTTACCGAATGTGGCTATATTATTGAAGGATGAACTTCCCTGCATTAATTAAAGTTAACTGTGATCCTTATACAGTGTGTTAAATGTTTGCTTTTTGCATAATTTGCGAATTACGTACTTTTCATAATAAAATTGTTTAGTTTTTAGCTTTTAGTACTATTTACATGTAGTAAGCGGCCCTTATGACTATATATACCCCTAAATGACCCTATTATCAAAATAGAAAAATTTTCAAAAAAAAATTTCTTACCCGGATTCTTGCTTCATCACATTAATTGATTTCTTCAGCAGCTTCCCTGGCTAGCTCAGCTGTGCTTCCTCTTGAATACCTAAATTTACTATCATTACTCTGTATCGTTCACACACACCATTCAATAATACCACAAAATAATACAACAATCATACAATATTTATTTACCACTATTTACAAATAATAATTCAGATTATGTACATTTCGGTGCTCAAGTTACACCTCAATAAATTCTATCTTTGTAAAGTCCTGGATTTTAAATTGAAATATCAAACACATTTAATGTATCAGGAGTAAGTGGGCCCCAAACAATACCTTATTTATATTTTTTCTAATTATTACACTCTGGAGTATGGTGAGCTCATGATAACCCAGTTTTCTTAATGTATGCTTTCTACTTTGCATACTCTTACTACAAACACAAAAAAAACCCATATACTCTTAACAATAAAAATTTAAATTCATGAGGAACGTTAATAAGCTTTACGTACACCTTTAGATTTATATTCAAATACCATAATAAAAGTTAGTTATACGCATTCTTTTCAATACGCAAAATAACGAAAAATACCATCAAAGCTCACTCTCACACATCAGAAATAATTTCCACAGTTTATAAAAAACAGCAAATTCTAATGCGAGTTATGTGATCCCCCATTTGTTATACATATGAAACTAATAAAGATATTACGAAATATTAGGAAATATTAGGAAAGTGCAACAATGTCATAAAAGACAAATTGCAACAATTTATTACAATTTAATTCAGTTATTTCAGTTCCCACGAGTGGAAACGCTACAAAATAGCACAAGGATAAGTGACACTGCAGATGTCAGGTCACAGACGGTCGTAGGAAGTCACGTACCGAGATTACGCAGAATAAGCCTGCAACATTGTAATTATGAATTGCTTTTAAGATAGCAACTAAGTATTATGAATAGAGTCAAGGGTAAGCGGACATTAGGTCCGCAAGTTTGCACAGAATTGTAAAAAGGTAGGGAGATTATAAAAAGGCCGGGAGCTCCACTCCCAGTCAGTTCATCAACGTTCAGCTTTCACATTGCAGTCCGTCGGTAACTCACTTGTACAATTAATTAATAATTTGGAACTTAGAGTAATAATTCAAGATTGTCTAAATTCAATATTTAATTTCTGTACAAACTTAAATAAATGTGTTAAGCATCAAAGAAGTCTTTTTAAAAAGGACCGCTCGAAGCCACGAATCTTAACTTGCGTTACCTGGAAAAACTTGAAGATTCCCTCTTTATTGACGATGTATTAAGTTTCTGAACCCTCAGTCGTGTGGTTATGCGCTGCTTGCCGCCTCCAGCTATTTATAGATGAACACCATCTACGTTGCGCTGCATGCTACTCATTCAAGATCCATCTCAATAACCAACTCCAAGTATAGTACACTTGTTATTATTGCATAATTTAATTTACTTTACGTTACGAGCTTGTTACAGTATACGTTGTACCTTAGTTAAATATAAATAAACTCGACACTATTCGCGTTTCAAACTCTAAGGCCACAACAATCTAACACCGTACTATTGAATTTATAAATTTTAATACTTACAAGCTCGTTAGTAGATTTTTGGTACGTCGTAAGCGATGCAAATTAAAGAAGTCAAAAAGAGTCTTAATAACTCCCCTTTCATATTTATACGATCCAAAGTGTAACCTCTCCAACCCTCTTAACGCGAAATATTTAGTTGAACTAACTCTTTCTTCAAATTTTGTATAACCGTTTTCGAACTCCCCGAAATTTAGCTCGTCGATACGCTATTTTCCGAAAAACCCGCATTTATCTGTCCCGTGCTCGTCTGTTGTACAACTAACAATTTAGACCAATGATATATTTCAGTGACGTCTTAAAACCCCGCCTGTATTAACTCTATTCCTTTCTTATGCATATTGGATGTTTCCTTCTAACCTTGTTTGAGTGGTAGAAAATCGATATTACTGTCCGCGTGCTATCTACCCCACATGGAGTTGTATACGTGCTTTGCGACTGTCGGTTGACCAATATTCTTTGAAACTTGCTTGTTATGCTCCAAAATACATACAAGTCGACCTTTCCGAACATGCAGGTGTTAAATTAACGATCGTTTTAAAATAATATTTCTAGGAGTTTGCGTTTCAAGGTATTTCCTATATTCGACGTCTGTTTGTTTGTTAGTAACGCGTTTTGTCTTGGAATTATCGATTTTTCAGGCTCTTATGCGTTTTCTGACGTTATAACCCTTTGAATTAAACTAAATTAAATTAATAATTTCTATTGGCTTATACAATTTATTTTCTTTACGAACCTACAAATTTTTAATCCCTTATTATAAAACTTTGGTAATACTTGTTACCTTAAATTAAATGAATGAAATAATTTTCGCACGTAAATTATGGTTGTTTCCTCTATACAGGGTGTTTGAAATTGCATTGTTGATACCCAAATTTAACCACTTAAATCCACTACAATATATGAAAACCAGTTGGTAAATATATACGTTCCAAGTAACCCCTTTTGGATAGATAAGTCTTAGCTTTCACATTCTTGCTACAGCAGATGTTACGTTTTCCAAGAATTAGCAGCAAGGGGCATATCACGCTTCACGTGCATGAAGTTGGCTAAGTAATTCGCGTTAAAGGTCGGTTTTCTTTGAACGTAATTCAATCTCAAGTAATCTTGGAGGATATATAGGGCGTTGACAAAATAGGTTTTGATATAACCTTAATGATCCTGATTTTTATAGGATCGGATTTAATAATTCGAAGATGGTGGAAAACCGCCGAAGTAGTTTAGTGTAACCCCCATACCCAACAAACACGGTTTATTAGTAAATACGGTATCAGTTTTGGGTGTCAATTTAATTTATTAGCTAGTAGCGGATTCCGAGAGAACTTAAATTATTTTCCGGAGTGAAGGTGGTCTTGATTAAGAAATCATTCAATTACAATTAATTAAAGTGAGAGACGTACCCTCGTGTTGATCTTATTCAGACTCTGTGGTGCTGTGCATAAAATGGATTTCACGGACAAATTAGATAGGGCCGCTTGCTGGTGGTGCCTTCCTGGAACTTCGACATATGAACGAGAATTACAAAAGGGGAACCGGAGGCTCAATTCCTGTAATAATTAATTATCCAGTACTGTCAGTAATATGTTCTTATATCAACTGTTTATGCATTGTCCGACATCATTTGTAGCGCATGAAATTGTATGTTCACCATGATTTATTTTTAATTATTTAGCTGTGTATTATTTGATTAATACGAAGGTACGAGGATCCTCTAGGGTATAAGTTAATAATTTTCTCGATGATGAAATTAAAATGTATGTATATATATATATATATATATATATATGTAAGGTTGCCCATAATTGAATCCGAAGTAGTAGTTAAATAAATAAGATATTACCAAAAAGTGACTTCTGATTAATTTAGCAGTGAGTGCTGGAATTCTAAAAACAGTATTTCGCGTAATTTCAATTACAGTTAATTAATTTAAGGAACTAATTTTTGACCAGGAATTATGCTTGTCTGTGAACAAGAATTCAGACATTTTCTTTTAGTTTGGTGGGAATGTTGCTTAATGAATTTTGAAAAAGAAAGAAAATAAGAAAAATAATATTTATTTTGTTTACATACACAGTATACATACCTTATATATATATATACAATAGCTCTGTGGTTATAATATAGATATCGGCCACACAAGATTTTGTCTAACAGAATTATTACTCTGTATTAATTAACTTATATAAATCAGTGATTATAACAAATGAATTAATAAGAAGTGTTTTACAGTCTTAGGTTTACATAATAATTAATATGGGGTAGGTGTATGGCAACTTCAAATTTGAAGTATAAGAATAATATAAGAGGTCATTTCAGTGGCGAAATAAATATTGTAGTTGTACCTCATATAAGCTAATGAGCTTGTGCACAAGGAAACCGGAAACTCAATTTGCATCAATTTGTAAGCTCTGCAAAGTTATAAATATACACTTTAACACGACAGTAATTGACGATACAATTACCAAGCAGAATTCTTCAATGTAAATATAGCACTTTATAGTTACTTATAAAATATACGTAAAAGATAAGTGATTCAAATAACTATACAAATTAGACTTAAAAGCAACCATTAATTTATAACAACAATGAACTCTGATATGAAACTTTATCTCGAGTCCATTTCTCTATACGACAGAAATCAAGCACTATTAGGGACCTTCATCACCGCTTGCGAGATATTTGCGAGATATTTTTAAAATATTTTTATAAAACCGGCGACAGCGAACGCAACGTTTTACTTTTACGCCTGATAATCAGTAAACTGACCGGCAGAGCATTAACCTTGATTGCCAGCCGCGATGATCTCATCGAATGGGACGATTTCAAACGTACATTAATTGCATATTTTGGCGACCAAAGGAACATCAAATGTCTGGTCCGCCATTTAATAAACCCTATCAATTTGGTATGAAATGTCAATACGTACGAAGTTTAATTTTGACCAAACTAAAAATAGAAGAACCCGACTAAAATATACGACTATTGAAGACGAAGATGTACGAAGAAATGGCTTTAGACACATACATCAATGCCTTATCTGAACGTTTATCGAACAAAATAAGATTTCAACATCTCCAAAATTTAGAAAAAGCAATGAACATGATTGTTAGAGAAATAAAATGTTATGTACTACAGAAATAAATTGTATAACCCTAACGCAAATAAAAATTACGCACCGATGACAGTAATACAAGCCGCGAGATAAATATCCACACAACCGAAATTTACACCATTTAACGCACAAATGAATCAACCACGAATTAACAACCCCAAATTTAACAACATAAATTTCCACAACCAATTTAGACAATTTCCAAGACCAAATACAAAGTTTACAAAACCCACATTTACACCAAGGTTTAACCAAAACGTAAATCAACCAAGGCAAACATTCGGCGCAAACCCCAACTGAAACACACCGATGAGTAACAACAACCCTAACAATTACTATAAACCAGCTCCTATGGACACTTCATCTGGTAACACCAGACAGAATACTAAAATATCGCAAATCAAACCAAACTATAACCAAAAACGAAACTTTACCTTCGAAAAATTATTCCACCAAGAAATAGAAGATTTTGACAACCCGGACGCGAATAATGATGCCACTTCGAGTAGAGACGATGAAACAAACTACGAATGCAACAATCCTTATGAAAATTACGACGAAGAAAACGCGTTCTCAAATTTCCAGTTAGACCGATTCAAATACGACCAAACGTAATTAATTTAAGTAACATCAATCAACAAATTTTACCTTATATAAAAATACCTCACGCAGAACTCAAATTACTAATCGACACAGGATCTTCAAAAACTTTAATTATCCCCAAGACTGTACAAAAACATTATTTAGATTTTGTAGAAAGAGAACCTTTTAAAATCAAAACATCCCACAAAACGACATTACACTAATTTATAGCAAACGTACCCCTACGAAAACTTTTAACGTAAAAATGAAACAAATTTTGCATCTTTGAATTTAACGACAAATACGATGGATTAATAGGCATGGATCTTCTAAGAAAATTAGGAGCAAACATTGATATAGAAAACCGATTATTAAGAACGAAGCACAGACAAATTGCCATTAAATTTCAAAACAGTAATATTCAAACCGATCAAAAATACACCATCGAATCCTGGACAGAAAAACAAATAAAAGTTTTAGTAAATTCAAAAAACGACGTAGGAATTATAAACCACATGTCATTTCAACCCGGAGTAGAAACACCCACAGCATTAGTGCAGATAAAAGACAATTAGACCACTACAACAATTTTAAACTCAAACGATTATCCCATAGAACTATCGTTGACAAATCCAATAGACGTAGAAGAAGTAAACTTTAGCGAGATGGAAATCGACAAAGAATATGCAAATTATTCCAACCCTACAGAACACAACAGGATGTTAAAAGAAAATTTAATTAACATTCGTTTTAATAACGACATTAATAACGAAGAGGAGAAAGCAATTAAAGACTTATGTTTTGAATACCGAGATATATTCCATTGCGAAGGAATACCTTTAACTTTCACCATCACAGTGATACATAACATTGAATTAACAGACGATATACCAGTTTTCACCAAAGCTTATAGACTACCTCAGGCAAGTCAAGAAAAATCAGATAGACAGGTAGCAGACCAATTGAAGCAAAATATAATCCAACACTCAAATTCACCATGGAGCATCCCTGTATTAATAGTACCGAAGAAATTAGACGCCTCAGGCAAACGCAAATATCGAATGGTTATCGATTATTGTATGCGCCTCTTGGAACGACAAGGGACGCAATTAGAAATTGCCTGGAGTGCAGTAGGCAGTAAACCAGGGGTTGTAAGGTAGAGCATGGACTGTATAGAGTAAAAGTAAGGAAACATAGATTTTGAATGCAAAGTCACATAAATACTTAAAAGCACTTACCGAAGCACAACATCTGGAGCACTAACGCGGCACCTTTCAGTACTGTTTCTAGCCAAAGGTAAATAAGAACGGAGTAAGGGAATGGTTATGATAGGAAGACATTATAGAAAGTTAATATTGAATAATTGAATGAAACACGTTCGCGTTCGCGGATGGTTGTTTATTGACCCTTTTAATTATGCTATTCCTTATCTAGTCTGATTTGATAAAGAGTACCACATTGGGAGAGCGAAATGGTGCGAACAATTATAAAACTAAACGAGAAGACGGTAGACAACAAATACCTACTACCCAATATCACCGAGATTTTAAACAAATTTGGAAAGTGTCAATATTTTTCGACATTAGACCTCGCCTCAGGATACCACCAAGTGGAGATGGAAGAAAATAACACAACTCAAACAGCATTCAGTACACCTAGAGGACACTATGAATACAAACGCATGCCGTTTGGATTAAAGAACGCACCCACCACCTTTCAAAGAGTTATGGATAACATTTTAAGAGGGATATACAACGAAAAATGTCTTGTGTACCTGGACGAAATAATTGTATATACGACATCACTCGTAGAACACATCGAAAGATTAAGAGAAGTTTTTGAACGATTAAGAAAAGCTTATTTTAAGGTCCAATTAGACAAAAGCGAATTTTTACAAAAGGAAGTATCATTTTTAGGACACATAATAACCCCACAAGATATTATGCCAAATCCAGACAAAACGAGAGCAGTAGTAAATTACCTTTCCCAAAACTAATAAAGAAATTAAAGGATTTTTAGGACTCGATGGTTATTACCGAAAATTTATCAAAGGTTATGCACAAATAACGAAATCATTAACAAATTGTTTAAAGAAAGGTAATAAGATCGGACACACCCCGGAATTTAACAATGCAGTAGAGATAATTAAATGTAAACCATTTATATTAACAACCGACGCATCGAACGTAGCATTAGGCGCAGTATTGAGCCAAGGAAAAGTAGATAGCGATAAACCAATCAGCTACGCACCTAGAACACTAAACGAAACGTAACTAAAGTACAGCACAATTGAGAAAGAACTATTAACAATAATTTGGGCAACAAAATATTTCGGACCATACCTTTATGGAAAAAAATTCTACATATAAACCGACCATAGACCATTAGTATGGTTATGCAAACTCAAGGAACCGAATTCAAAATTACAGAGATGGAGGCAAAACCAACCATCGTGGAATTAACGAAACACTAAAACAACTCATAAGGAGAAATTACTGTAAAGACATGAAAGAATTAACCATGAATTTTATCAACTAATGCGAATTATGCGACAAAGCGAAATACGACAGGTCACCCCCAAAAGTACCCTTAATGTTAACTAAAACACCCGATAAACCTTTTCAAAAATTACATGTAGATACTTTGGTAGTAAAAGCCCGAAACTTTTTAACAATCGTAGACGCATTCACCAAAGTAGGCCAAGCGATACCCATCACTTCAAAAAATAGTATCGATGTAACCCAAGGATTCTTGCAATATTTTACATTTTATGGTACACCAGAAACAATAACTTTAGATAATGGCAGCGAATTTCGAAATAAAATAATGCAAAATACCTGTTTCGTATTAGTTAAAACTCAAACTATAGTGGATTTAAATTGTGCAGTGCGCTTGCGCCTCTTAAAATAAAACGCGTGCGAAAGTGGTTTAGTGACGTTTATCGACGACTCTTCTTTCGACCTAGTAACGGGAAGGTTGCGCGTGACAAATTATACACAATAAAGTATAGTGCTTGCAACCCTGCATTCAACCGACTCCCCTGGGGGCATTCCAGCAACATTGAAGAGGACCGCACACCAAGGACAATTTGGTGAGTGAATTTATGCCTTTTGTTTGTTAATATTTTACATGCATACAATTTTCGTATTTAAAGCTCGCGTTTTGTTCAAATTCGCATTACAGTCCACGGTTAATAAGACGCGCCAGCACCTTTATCTAAGTTTAATTAATTGACATTTGGTCCTTCTTCGCGTGATAGAACAGTCCATGGTGAATAAATTAATTCATTTCGTTTTAGCTTGTATGTATGTAGAACTTCGATTAACAATATTCGCATCATATTTCTATTTACTTAGATATAAAAAATTCGATACACTAAAGTCTATTAATTAGAAATCATTATTTGATTATAGATATATTACCATTTAGCAATAGTTTAGTTAGAGAGCATTATTAATCATTTTACAGATAGTTAAATAGTTCGTATAGAAAACCTCTTGCAAATGTTGGATTCAAAGTTGTTCTATTGTAAAATTTTGTATACCTGTGTAGTAGGTCACTCCTTTTGGCTTATGTACAGCTGCAAACGACATTCCAGTTTTATCCTATAACCTACCTGAATGTTTAAGGGCTTATAACCACTAAATATTTTAACTATATTTCTTGTTTGAATGACTAAACCCTTAGGGCGTTTTATAAACCTTCTTGTTAAGGGTTGTCAGGTCGTTTTAAAATACAATAGGAAGCTTTAGGGATCTAACTACTCGTTTCGCATTTTACTTTACAAATCGGGTAATGACTTTATTGGATCATTTTCGGTGATTGAATTTACAATAAGATTATTGTCGCTCGTTGTTAATTGGAATAATTGTCGTTTGTTTTTCTTCATACAAAATGCCTGACACAAATACGTCTGTAACTTTACTAAAGCTTTACGCTGCTCGGATTCATGAAATCTTCGAACTTTCTGAAAAGGCACAATACAATGATTCTGTACACAAGTTATTCAAATTGAAGTGTCGCATCCTTGAATCTGTCTATAAGGATTTTACTGAAAAGTATATTAGTGTATTGGTAAACACAGAACCAGAATTGCAACCTGCTTTAGAGAATTTGTGTAAAAACGTGGATGACGAATATTATTCTATTCTTTTGATAGAGCAAGAGATATTTTCTGCTGAAGTGAAAACTCCGTCTGCGAATCACACAAGTCGACAAGACAATAATTTTACACCTAGAGTAAAATTACCAAAAATTACTCTACCACGTTTTGATAATGACCCAAAAAACTTTAAGACTTTCAAGGATATGTTTGATGTTTTGATAGATAAACAACCGCATTTAACGGACATCGAAAAGCATTCCTACCTTCTTTCAAGCTTGTCGGGTGAATTATTGACCTTGTTGCGGTCTATTCCTCTTTGTCATGAAAATTACAAACTAGCATATGACACTTTATGTTCTAGATATAATAATAAACGTCTTTTGGCTAATCACCATTGGGGTTTAATAAAAAACTTCCCGCCTATGCATGCGGAAAACGTAAAACAACTTCGAAATTTAATTGACTGTTTCACAGAAAACTTATCGATTTTGGGATCATTACAATTTGATGTTGAAAGTTGGGATTTCGTTCTTGTAGATCTTTTATTATGTAAACTCGATGAGGAAACTCGTAAACGATTCGAATTGCATTTCAATTCTACTGATGTGTCTACATTCAATTGCGTCAAAGACTTTTTGTCAAAACAATGTGTAGCCTTAGAGAATCTTGTCTCAAGCAAACAGACGAAAGTGCCTAAAGGTACTATTAATAAACAAGGTCTCACTCGTTCGAATTCTGACTTGAAGCCTAGGACATTCTTAGCTGAAACTAACACTTCTTCTAAGAACAATTCGTTCTCCTGCATCCTTTGCAAGGAAATCATGTATTGTATTCGTGCGAGCAATTTCTTAAATTGTCTCCAAACAAGCGTCACGAGCAAGCCAAACATCTTCGGTTATGTTTGAACTGTCTTCGACCAAATCATAACATGTCGTCTTGTCCGTCAAAGGTTTCGTGCAGAACTTGCAATAAAATCATCATACATTGTTACATTTTGTGCCGTCGATTGCTACGTCACCACCTTATTCAACTCCAACTCGTGAAGAAAATTTGCAAACCAGTTCGTTTAATAATGCTACTTGTACTACAACAGTTGGGTCTGAGGCGACAACTTGTCTAGCTCTGCTACCCACGGTTTGTTTGGAAATTCTCGACAAGAGAAATCAACCTCAAATTATTCGTGCTCTAGTAGACACTGGGAGTCAAATTTCATTTATTACGGAGTCTTGTCGTAAGTCTATTGGTATATCGTCTCGTCCTTCTTCGATTCCTATTTCTGGTTTGGGCCAGACTTCACACCAAACGTTAGGTGTGATATCTGGAACAATTCGTCCCATTCAGGAATATGATTCAGTCCCCACGGACAACAATTTGAAAATAAACTTAATGGTCTTGCCGTCTATTTGCGGTAATCTTCCAAACAAGTATATTCAATCGTATTGGTCTCATTTGGAAAACATAAAACTCGCAGATGAAAACTGGAGACATCCTTCTCCAGTACAAATGTTATTGGGCTCTGATGTTGCCAGTCGTATTTTGCTCGATGGGAAAATTGATGGCAAAGAAATTTCGCCTGTTGCTGTCAACACCATATTTGGTTACATGATATTTGGTACTGTCGATCCCATCTCAACCAATGTTATTCATTCGTTCTTTGTATCTATCGATCCTTGTATGGATATTGATCTTAAACATTTTTGGGAGCTTGACGACATTCCATCGAGGAGTTTGTCGTCCCCAGAAGATGACCTTGCTCAACAATCTTTTGATAACTCGTTGCATCGGTTACCCAATGGTAGGTTCGGCGTGAGCCTTCCAATTAGAGAAAATGTTCGTGAGTTTCCGGACTCGAAATCTATTGCCATTAAACGTCTATTGTCACTAGAGCGTCGTCTCGAAACTAATCCAGACTTGCGAAATTTGTATGTAGATTTCATGCGTGATTACGAAGCCTCTGGTCACATGTCGCTTTTATCAACGCCTCCAGCTGACAATAATGTGTATTTTATTCCACACCATGCCGTGTTCAAACTAGAAAATAATAAACCTAAATTGAGAATTGTTTTGATGCTTCGGCTCGAGCTTCGAATGGTATTTCATTGAATGATACCTTACTCACTGGACCTAAGCTCCAGAATGATATTGTAAAAATACTTTTGGCATTTCGTATTCCCAAGTTCGTTTTTGTCTGTGACATAAAACAAATGTACAGGCAAATATTGATATCAGAAACGGATCGTTCTTATCAATTGATACAATGGCGATGGAATCCTTCAGAACCAATTTCAACCTATCAGTTGAACACAATTACATATGGAGTTTCATCCGCTCCTTTTCTCGCCATTCGCACTATCTTAAAACTAGCTGAACTAGGAGAAAATAGCTACCCATTGGCTGCTCATGCTTTGAGAAACAACTTGTATGTTGATGATGTATTGACTGGGTCGTCCACTCTTCAGGCAACTCATGAACTAAAACGTCAACTCATCGAACTACTACGTGCTGGCTGCTTCGAACTACGAAAATGGGCTAGCAACAGTCCACTACTCTTAGAAGATATTCCTACTGAGTATCAACAAGTAAAACCAAATTTAGTCGCAAATGATCTTAGGTTTACCGTAAAAGTGCTTGGTCTTCAGTGGCACTCGATACCTGATAATTTTTCATTTGAAATGAAGTCTTTAGAAAATCGTCTTTCCAAGCGGATTTTACTTTCGACAGTTGCTAGGATTTACGATCCTCTAGGATTTATTACACCAGTTACCTTTTCACTCAAACAACTCATTCAACAATTTTGGGTGCTAGGGTTGGATTGGGATGATCCTCCTCCTGAATCTATTGTCATATTTTGGAAAAAATTTGTTGCTGAATTTTCACATATTGATTCAATTCAAATTCCTCGTTATATCCCTATTGATGAAGCCTGTAGTATACAACTACATGGTTTTTGTGACGCGTCCGAGAAAGGATATTCGGCTATTGCATATTTTCGTTTAGTATTTCCGTCAGGAAAAATATCTGTTCACTTTGTTATGGCTAGATCAAAGGTCGCCCCTTTAAAATGTCTTTCTATACCCAAGCTAGAACTATGTGCTACCGTACTTTTGTCTAAATTAGTTCATTTTGTTAAAACTACCTATTCAAATGTAACCTTTGAAAAAATCTGTTGTTACATTGATTCTTCTGTCGCGCTGACTTGGATTAAGTCGCCTACCTATCGCTTAAAAATGTTTGTAGCTAACCGTGTTAGTTACATCCAAGAACGCATTTCTCCTGAACAGTGGAGTTACATTAGTTCTTCAAACAACCCATCTGATTGTGCTACCAGAGGTTTATTTCCTTCGGTATTGCCCGCGCATCCGCTATGGTGGGCAGGTCCTGAATTTTTGTCGTTGTCTGAAGAAAATTGGCCTTTGCCAAAATTGGTCGTCCCTTCTCTGGAAGCATCTTCTGAGGAGAAACGCATTACTTTGATTGTTACCGTAGAATCAACTTGGCTGGAAGACTTATCAAACAAATTTTTGTCGTTACACAAAATTCAACGTATAGTCGCATATTGTCTGAGAATCTTTAATGTTAGAAAAGCTACCATCAATTCGCTATTTTTATCGTCGGTGGAGCTTCACACTGCTCTTATGGTTATTGTCAAGGTGGTCCAATTTAGTTCACTTAAAGTTGAAATCGAAGCCGTTCGTCAAGGTGAGCCTTTGCCTAAACATCTGCAACGTCTAGGCTTATTTCTTGATTCGAATGACATTTTAAGAGTAGGCGGGAGACTGATTCATTCCAGTCTTCCAGATTCCGCAAAACATCCAGCGGTATTACCCAATAAACACCGTATAACAGATTTGTTAATTAAGCAAGTGCACACACAAAATTTACATTCGGGAGTAAACACAACGATGTACTTGCTTCAAGAACGATTTTGGATCGTCTCATCTCTTCGCGCAGTTCGTAGAATACTGTCTAAATGTTATCATTGTTATCGTCTTCGCCCTATTCCTGTCAGTCCAGTTATGGGTGAATTGCCTTCATTTCGTGTATCTCAAGCCAAGGTCTTTAGTTCCGTCGGTATCGATTTTGCCGGCCCTTTTACGATTAACATGCATCGTGCAAGAGGCACCACGACTTGCAAGGCATATCTTTGCGTGATTGTTTGTTTCGCCACTAAGGCTCTTCATTTGGAAGTCGTATCAGACTTGTCGACTGATGCCTTTATCGCTTGCCTTCGTCGTTTTATTGCTCGTCGTGGTCGGTGTCAACACATTTTCAGCGACTGCGGCACAAATTTCGTCGGCGCTAGTCGCCAACTTTTAAAGGATCTCCGACACTGTGCAGAATCGTTAGCCATTACGTGGCATTTTAACCCCCCGTCTACGCCTCACTTCGGAGGTATTTGGGAAAGCGCCGTTAAATCGGTGAAAACTCACTTATTTCGTGTTGTTGGAAACCAAGTGCTCACGTACGAGGAGTTTCATACTTTAACCACTCAGATTGAAGCATTGTTGAATTCAAGACCCTTGTGCAGCATAAGTTCGGATCCCAATGATCTTTCGTCACTGACACCAGGTCACTTTCTAACTTTAGAACCCTTGACAGCACCGCCGGACCCAGACTTGTCTCATTTGAAAATCTCTAGACTTTCTCGTTGGCAGTTGATTCAAGCTATGCATCAAAGTTTTGGGTTCGATGGCACAATGAGTATTTACACCAATTGTATCAACGTGGTCGGTGGTACAGGTCCAAGAGACTCGACGGCGTTGACATTGGTACTTTAGTGCTCATCAAAGAAGAGGTGTTCCTCCTTTAAATTGGAAACTCGCCAGAATTGTAGAGCTTCATCCTGGAAGCGATGGGGTACCTCGTGTAGCCACCGTAAAAACTTCACGAGGCAATTTGAAAAGACCAATGGTCAAACTATGCCCATTGCCGTCTCAATAATAAATATTAGTTATTTTAGTGTTCTTTATTATAGTTTCGTAAGCATTATTATATTTATTTAGTTCTACATACATACAAGACTCGGTCAAAGTTAAATTTTCGTGTTAAGTTTTAAAAAATAGCCCAAAGCTATTTTGGTGGGCAGAATGTTTCGTATTAGTTAAAACTCAAACTATAGTGGATTTAAATTGTGCAGTGCGCTTGCGCCTCTTAAAATAAAACGCGTGCGAAAGTGGTTTAGTGACGTTTATCGACGACTCTTCTTTCGACCTAGTAACGGGAAGGTTGTGCGTGACAAATTATACACAATAAAGTATAGTGCTTGCAACCCTGCATTCAACCGACTCCCCCGGGGGCATTCCAGCAACATTGAAGAGGACCGCACACCAAGGACAATTTGGTGAGTGAATTTATGCCTTCTGTTTGTTAATTTTTACATGCATACAACTTTGGTATTTAAAGCTCGCGTTTTGTTCTATTTCGCATTACAGTCCACGATAAATAAGACGCGCCAGCACCTTTATCTAAGTTTAATTAATTGACAATACCCTAGAGCTCCATAAAATAAAAATTCATTTTATAACAGAAAATCACCCGGAATCAAATGGATTAGTTGAAAGATTACACCTAACCTTATTAGAACAAATTAGATTGTTAAGATTAACTTATAAGAAAAAACATAACTAATTTAATGTCATATGCACTAATTGCTTACAACAACACGATCCACTCATCAACTAATTTTACACTCCTCGAATTAAGACACTCAGATTCCCGCAACGCTTACGATATACATTACAATAACGAAGTATACCCACAGTATGCTAAAGACCATAAAGAAAGATTAGAAATAACTTATGATAATGTAAAAAATAAATTAGATAACGATAAAGAACGTACTACAACAACCCACAATAAGAACGCAGATATAAATAAATTTTCAGTAGGACAAACTGTACATGAAAAAATTTTTAAAGGTAAGAGACACAAAACGACCCCCAGAAATTCAGGTCCGTTTAAAATCAAAAAGATATCAGATAAAAATGTAGTCATAGCAGATAACGGAAAAATAGTAAAATATATTCACTTAAAGAATTTAAGACACCCTGTAATTTCAGATGGACAGCCATCACCCTTGCTGTCAACCTCCAACCAGGTAAAATGGACGACAACGACATAGTAGTCGAAGACATTAAAAACAACCCCGATATACTACCAGTAAAATTGGGAAGTATGCAAAGCACAATAGATTACTGGACATTCGCACAGAAATTTGATTTAACAGAATTAAAACAAGATTTTTATATAATTAGACACAATTACTACAGACTGAAACAATCAATGGACACAGACAAATTCTGAAAAGAATACGCGATAGAAATGCTTAATTACAACAGTATAATGGAAAACATGTTAAAGAACCCAGAAGACAAATTTAATAGATTAATACCAACAGATCAGATCACAAGACGAAAAGAGGACTTATTAACGGATTAGGTAATATTATAAAGGCTATCACAGGCAATTTAGACAACCAAGATGCAGAACGATACGATAACGCAATGCAACACCTAATTGAAAACCAAAATGACAAAAACCATTGCTAGAAATCAAATATCATTAACTCAATCAACCATAATAAAATTTAATGATACACTAAGAAACTAGTAAAAACCAAGACAGTATATCAAACAGAATACTAACCCTTCAGAGTACCATGCAAACCACGATGGTAGGAATGCGAGATCTAATCAGATTTAATACGATATTTAACCAAATGATTATCAACCCTTACTGTAATTCAACAAATTTTAGACACATTAGAAAACACTGTAACATTTGCTAAACTAAACACATTACACGCTAATATAATAGAATCAATGGATTTATTAAATAAATTATTAAGATTAGATCACTTATAACTAATAGTAAATTACCCTTTGAAGTAACAGATTTGAAAAAATAGCCATAGTAAAAGATTATGTAAAGAATCATGAAATTACGATTTTAATAGAAATCCCTATTGTAGAGGGTAACACTTATAATTATTATCATTTATTTGCTTTCCCCATGAAGGTTACTAGCAAGCATCAAGTTATTATCCCTAAAACCAAGTTTCTTTCCCTAAATGAACTTAGGTATGGGTTCACGAATGAAAAATGCAAAGAAGTAGCACCAAGTCAATATTTATGTCAATCATTAACGACAACAGCTATTCAATCAGATAGCCCCTGTGAAGTACAATTGGTAAGATTCTCTAATCACTATGAGAATTGTAATCCAAAACCAGTACAAATTACGAATATGAGAATTCAAAAAGTTACGGACAACAAATGGATTGTATTTCCGCAAGAAGTAATAGCAACCGCCCATTGCAACCAAGACGAAAACAATTTAGCATTAACTGGAAGTAAAGTAATCACCATAAAAGAAGATTGCTATTTAAAATTGAAAAACGAAATTATTCAAGTATACCAAGACCCAACAGTAACAAAGAAATTCGCAAATTTACCAGAACTACAGTTAAAGATTACACAACCCAAAGACGATGAAATCAGCAAGAAACCAATGCAACTAGAGCATCTAGACCTAGATGACCTCAACCAAACTGTAAAGTTAATGGACAGTTACAAAGAACATTTAAGTGAATTAAAAGTGCCAAAGTTACATTATGACAATTTTATTAATTATTGTAATAACTTTATTAACTATGTATTTATTGTACAAAATGTATCTTAGATATAGAAGCAAAAAAGCAAATTTTAGTCATAAGAACAAAGAAACAAAGGTAAATAAAGAAATAATAAATGAACTCTTAGGAACAATGAGTTTCAAAAATTAAGTAAAACCCTTAATTTTCATCTATGTCGGGAGGAGTTACATATCCCCCAAATTATGATATATATGTTATCAAATGGAATTATTAAATTTTAAGTTAGATTGTTACAATGTATAAATTGAAGGACAGATTACAAAAGGTTAATGGAAGTTCATAAACCAGACATGAGAACGGATGTGAATACTTTGTATTCCAGATGTAGCAGTATGTAACATGACACTGCAGGTGCAGGTCACAATAGATTATAAGAAGCTTATTATTAGAATTAAGATTACTAAGAAGTAATACTTTGTATTAAATAAAGAAATAGCAGGCATGAGATCTGCAGTTCCCATAAGCAATGCGAGAGACAGGTATAGCATAAATACCCTCAGGAGCCCAGGATGGCCCGTCAGTCTAGAGCTTCACAACTTTAACATTGTTGGTTATTCAGCAACATCCCTAGTTTTAGTTAATTTAAAGTGAATGTCAACTTAGAATATTTTGATCCTAATACGTTACTGCATATACCATATTTGTAATTAAAATTAATTCTGTAATTTCTGTTTCAAATAAATTGGTAGAAGGGTTTTTTGGAAGAAGCATTTTTTAAAAAGCCGCTCCAAAGGGCCCAAAACCTATCTTACCCTGCCATAAATAATTAGCTGCCTTATTTACTCTATTTCATCCTATAAATACACATAAATATATATATATATATATATATATATATATATATAGTCGTCACAATACCTCGCTTTGATGCGCCGCTAAAAGAGTGGTGATACAGATACGGCAAATTGTAAAATTTGAAATTGTTGACTTACATTCCTTTCTAACTTTACTTTGCCTGCCTAGCTCAATGGAATTGATGGAGTTTACAAAAAGAAATCAAACACAGTACTATCATAAAGCATTTATATAGTCAAAAATATTTTCTCTCGTACATAATCATATAGAACATTTACAACATTGTTTCTTTCAAACATAAACTTATTCTTAACAAGTACTTAATTATCTTAAAAATGCTTCTCACCTTATGTTGCTTACAATTTACAGAACTAAAATCTCTTCTCTTGTGAATAGTTTACCTGGCTTTGATTTCAACGCTTGTAAGGTTTGTTTTGGCCAAAAATCCTTGACATAATCTATTAAAAGGTCAGCGTGTTTCGAACTCCGATCATATACTTCCTGGTAAATACCAGTACAAAAAAAAAATATTATATGATTAGGACTTATTCTAGCTTAAACTTAAATGACAAATACTCAAATATCAGTTCAAACAATATTTTTAAAAATTATACTTACAAAAGTCCACAAAGCACTTGCTTCTTCAATTCGTAATTAAATATCTTCTGCTTTTATTTTAAACTGACATCCAAATGAGCTTACAAGATTTTCATATTATTTACATCTCTATTTAAAACCAATCTGTATCCTTGGCTTTTTAAGTTAATTTTTAGATAGCTTTTTATTTTGAAGAATTTTCCATTTTCATTACATTTAATAACTTCTATATTTATATGCAGGTTACGTTTAACTCTACTTCTTTATTCACAGTTCCATTTTATCCTCAGCATTATATTTTAATTATTAATTACGATATGCATATCATCTTCGTTAGCAACATGCTTGTGATTTAATCAAAATCAGATTTCGCGATCAAATTCATGAATAAACGTTTTTAATCAAAGTTCCAGTTTATATACAAAGATTATCTCTTCTAGTACGTTCCAGCTTCATATGGAATTCCATTCCAAATACTACACTCCCATATGATGCAATTTCTTGGAATTCCTTATTAGCGTTCAAAATCGCCGAGTTTTATTACCTCGTTTCTATTAGGTCATACTAAATTGACGTATTTTATATATTTCTAATATTTTAGAATATTCTTTATTTAAAATAAATGTATGTTATACATAAATCTATTTATATGATTAAGTTAAAGCTTTATAATACAAATGAGTTGTATTTTTATAGAAAATATTTGTTTTCATTGTAAAACGTGTTTTTAATACACATAATTAAGATTAAAGCGTTTCGTCTTTAACAATATTGATATAGCTCTTATGCTAAACAGAACGAATGTTTTATATGTAACGGGAATGTATTTTTTTATGATAATTAATAGCTATGTATTTATGCTTGAAATTGATTGATTTTCATACAGCATTTAATGCGTTTTTACCTTATTTCCTAACGATTAATTATTTTTACTTATACTGCTTACATTGTTTGCTATGTATTTGCAATACGCTTATATCACACAGGGTCATTATTTATACGTACAGAACTTGCGTTTTTGTTTGGCACTTTAATGAATAAAAGTATGCTTGTATTATACAGGGCATAACAATAAATTTACAAAAACTTTTAAGTCTTGGTTGAATTTTTTTGTAGAATTTGGGTTTCAGTGACCTCTCGTGACCCCTCCCCACATCATTTTACCGCAAATCAAAATGTAAAATTCGAAATATGTGCTATTTTTTCGCATATATGAATAATTTTACTATTTTTATTTTTACTAATTGCTATCAATAACTAATTCTATAAGTTTTATAATACACACGCTAATCTCTTTCATACTATGGCTTTTCTCCTTTTAACAGTTTATTATTTCTATCTTATAATTAACTATACTTTCTTTAACTCTATCCTAATATCATCTATAATCTAACATTTCTATTCAATATTTCTAACTTTTTCATATTTACACATGGTCTCATCAAGTTTCATCTCAAACAAAATTTTCTTAACTATCATACACCATTGTATTATAGCACATTCTTCTCCAAACTATCACAATCTTGAAAAAATATTGGGTTTAAAATGTTCATATGTCCCAGCAATTGCTGCTCAGCTATACTACTTACGTCAAAAAATTTATTGTCAAGAATTTCCTTATATAGCCTACTTATGTTACTTTCAAAGTATACCTCTTTCAATTACTCTTTACTAAATGCATAAACTGTAGTTTTCAATGGTTCAATATCGATAAACTCTTAACTTATTCTCACAATCAGTAGCAATTCTTGATTCTTTATCTTCCGATTCATAAGATTCCTCCTTTAACAACGACTCTATTTCATTCTTAACTTTACCTGGACAACAGCAATTCTTACTTCCTCCTCTAATTCTCTCTCAAACTGGTTTACTTTTATACTCTTAATTCTCTCGTCCTCTTTCATTTCACTAATTTCTTTCTTTTTCCTATGCTTCCAATTTCTTTTTATATCCACATATTTAAATGAATGTTTTGACAAACCAAACGCTCTAATCGCAATTATCCCAAACGAATTATTAAATTCTACTTTCCAAATTATTTCATCATTATTCAATATTTTACTACCTTTATTCATTTTATTTTTAAGAGTTGCATTCACAGATAGTTCCTTTATCTCCTTTTCAACACCTGCAATTATACCACTAATAATTCTGAGTTTTTTCTAAAAACGATACAACTTCTCCTTTAATTTCACCAGGGCACTTAATACTTAAACTTCTACCTCCTTCATCTTTCCAACTCAAATTGATTCAAATTCATACAATCTTCTTGTACGTCTATATAGATTTCTTTGTCCCATTTAATATTCTCATCTCCCATAATTATCACCTTATTCTTGGTATCTATTATACCGTTCATCTTACTTATAAAATCCATTTCCAGAATAAAATCTACTCCTAATCCTGGCACTATTAAAAACTCTTGCTCAACTTACATCTTTCCCAATTTAACTTGCAGAATTATAATACTCTTGATAACTGCAAACTTCTTATTATTGGGTGATACTAAATTATTTCTTTTAATAGGAATAACTTTCTCCATTAACTCCTCTGAATAATCCTTAATAAAACCTTCACCTACTAATGTTGCTTCAACTCCTGTATCTCTGTTCCTTCATCGTTTGCTTTGTCTGCATCTAAAAATCCTGCCTATTTGACATTCCAGGCTGATTAACTATCTCTTCATATGTCCTTCTATTATCGTTGCTACTATTTATGCCACTTCTCTGTGCGTTTGCCATATTTTCCTTCCATGGGTAACGGTTCTATTCTCAATGGTTCGGGATTCATTATTCTCCCTTCCCCGTCTCTTCTAATGACATTTCCTCTATTCCAATTATTTCTTTGCATATTTCCCCTTTCAAATGGTCTGCCTTGATATCTCTTCTGTTCATTATTTCTCTGTAATCTAAATGTGTTCATGGGCTGGCTCTTTGGCCTGGTCTCCATTCTCCTTGATTAACCCATATCATCAAAACGTTGAAGATATTCTAAAAACACATCTCTATCAACAATATTCTGTAAGGCTATGCATTGCCTTACTTCCGTTTCGAAGTAACCTGCTAAATATTTTATAATCTGCTTGTCCTCTAAAGGAGGATCAAGTTGTTTGGCAACGCTAAATTTCTTAATCGCATACAACTCCCTTGTCATGTCTGAATCGCTTAGGAATTACTGCCACCCCCAAGACTGACTTGGGCACATCATTGCTAATGAAAGTTTTTGTTACAGACTATTAAGTTAAAGTTTTCAATTTTTCTACCAAGTCGTTTAGAAGCTAAAAAATTTTTATAGGGATGTTGGCGCCCTCAAGATAGACTTTTGTGTACCGTTGCTTGCAAATATTTTGTAATATATGATTAGACGATTGCACGTACAAATTTTAAAAATTTTCTATTCGGCCGTTTACGAGCTACAATTTTTGTTGAATAAAGGTTCCTGCCACCCTCAAAACTAGCTTTTGTGCACCTTTGCTGATGAACGTTTCTACAATAGACAATTAGAAGTTTGCATGCAAACCTTTTGAATATTTTCTATTGCGTCATTTAGGAGCTATAATTTATTTAGTGCGGGCTTGTCCTTGAGTAGTTGGGTAAAGGGGAATTATTTACAGAATTATAAATGCAGACGTATTCAGAAACTATTTGCAAAGTTGGAAATATTTGTTATCAATATATAAATTATATTTTCTAAACTTTACAAAATGTTTGCTAGGAAACAAAGAATAGCTTCATACAAATATAAAAAATATCACACCATTTAAACAGGTCTATAACATAAGAGGTAAGCAAAAATTATTAAATCCTCAAACACGATATATATTAGTAAATAAAAGTTTGCAACAACCTCGTCGCACTATCATCTAAGCAGACTTACTGGCGCCACGTTGTGTTGCCATTTAGCGGATGTAAAGATGATAACTCAATAAAATATTCCGCATATTAAAATTTTTTCTGTGGTGCTCTCACCGGAAAATCATTAGACTAAAACTATACGATTTCTGTACATTTTCTTATCAATTTTAAGACCATTTCGTTTCTTAAATATTTAAAATAAAAATTTGTACAAAAACTCATTGACTTTGATATATTTCAAATCATACCAATTTGGGTCTTCTTCCTTATAAACATCTTAGGCAAGGAAGCGCAATGTTAATAACGCCAAAAAGTGAAAAGTTGTATCTTGCATCCGATATACGGTAGTAAGTTTAGAAGGGACGCAAGTGTGAATGCAAATTCCAGTCTATCGGGTGCAAAAATGATAGTAGGATGTATGTGCGTGTGTGTGTGTGTGTGTGTGTGTGTGTGTGTGTGTGTGTGTGTGTGTGTGTGTGTGTGTGTGTGTGTGTGTGTGTGTGATATATATAAACATAGTAAGTCATAGTAATTTATGTAAGTACATAGCTATACTGTTTAAATGTAATTGTAATAACCTTCATTAACTTTTTCAGTCTATGAAGAAGGCATAAAGTCAATGCCGAAACGTTGAATAAAAATTACAATTTGACGCTGTAGTTTTATCTGGTACAACGAGTGTATCCCAAGAATTCAATTAAATCAGTTGTTTACCTACTTTCGTTCGAGAAATAATACTAATATATATATATATATATATATATATATATATATATCGCTGCGGATCGTGGGTCAATCTCTGGAACTCCCTAAAAATCATTCGAGCCCCAACGTTGGGCCGTCCTTAAAATTGCTGTGGTCGGTGATCAATGGGTTTAACCTCACCAGCCGATTTGCAAAAAATATAAAATTTTATAAAAATATTCCTTACCCAGATTCTTCTGCTGCAACAAAATATCTTCAGCAGCTTCCCTGGCTAGCTCAGCTGTGCCTCTTCATGGATACCTAAATTCACAATCGTTCTTCCTTCCCATTCACACACCATTCAATAAAATCATAAAATAATACAACAATCATACAATCTTTATTTGCCGCTATTTACAAAAATTATTCACAGATATGTACATTTTGGTACTCTAGTGACAACTCAATAAGTGCTATTTTGTACAGTCCTTGGTTTAAACTTTTCATTGCAAACACATTTAATACAATAGGAATAAATGGGCACCAAATAATTCCCTATATTTATTATTACACACTGGAGTATGGTGTGTTCATAATAACCCAGTTTATTAATGTATGCTTTCCACTTTGCATAAAATTACTACAAAGTTAATAACCCATGTACCCTTAAAAATCTAATTTAAATTCGTGATAAAATTTAGTAAACTTTGCATACACCTTTTTCTTTTAACAATTAAAATACCCTCATAGTAAGTCAAGTACGCGTATCTTTTCCAATACGTTAAAAAAACCCATAAATAACCCCCAGAGTTCACTTACACATCACAAATAATTTTAACAGTTTATAAAAAAAACAGCAAATTCAAATGAGTTACCTGGAAAATGCTTCAAGGCTCCATCTCCGTCAAAGATGCTATCCAGAACCCCTTTGCTTCGACTGACTATGCGCTCTGCTCCACCAGATATTTATAGGTGATTACTCAGTCTACACTGAGTTCCGAGCTACCAATTACCATACCATCCCAGCATCCAAATTCACGTATATTGCACTTGTGTTTATTGCTTTATTAATTTACTAGCTTAACATGGTATTAGGTTGGACCTCAGTTTAATTTAAATCACTCGCCACTACTCGCGTTAATAACTATAAGGCCCCAAACACCAAGTTATAAGAGCTAGTACTACCTTACTATGTTACAAATAAATTTTAATACTCACAAAACTCTACTATAACATCGGTTTATGTAGTTAAAGCGATACGAAAATCAAGAGCAGTCAAGAGAGTAAAAGAGCCCGATTTTAATTTTCTTTCAGTATTTATATACTAAACTGCCCCCCTTGGCCACTCTCTACGCGAAATACTTAATTGAAAATAATATTTCTGCAAATTTTGGATATAACCGCTTTAAAACTTCCCGAAATTTAGCTCGTGAACACGCTATATAATCCGAAAACCCGCATTCACCTGTCGCTTGTTCGTCTGTTGTAAAACTATTTATTTCGACCAATGACACAGTCTTATGTCGACATAAAACTCCGCCTGTAATATTGTTATCTCCGTCTTATGCATATTGGATATCTCGTTCCAGCCCCACTTGCGTTGTAGAAAATCGATATTGCTGACCGCGTCCACGTGGATTGAATACGTGCTTTAGAAATCGAATGCTTTTATACCCGTCTCTATCTGTGACATATTATTGATTGTGCATCCCTTTCGCTCTTTAAGAAACTCTTGTTAGCTTTTATGCAAAGCCACTGACGGTTGAACAATATTTTCCTTAAAACCCGTTTTATTATGTTCACAAATACAAAGATGCTGACCTTTCAAACATGCAGGTGTTCCTAATTATTGACTTGTTAAAAATAACATTTCTTGGAGTTTATATTTCATGGTATTCAACCCAACCGATATATTTGTTTGTGACAACGAAAGCTTTTCGCCTTGGAATTATTGATTTTATATACCCTGGTGCGTTTTCTAACGTTATTACACGTTGAATTAAAATAAATTAAATTAATCATGGGTTTCGATTTGTTTTTAAAACTGGTTTTCCTTTATGAACTTATTACTTTTCACTCCCTAATAATAAAATACGTCAATACTTGTTCGTTTAAATTAAATACATGACATAAATTTTGCGCGTAAATAAATTGTTCCTTTCTCTATACAGGGTGTTTGAAATTGCATTGCTTACCCCAAATTTAACCCTTTTAAATCCACTACAATATATATATATATAGCTGTAATTATAGGGTTAATTTAGGGGTAGGTTAAGTCATTGGGGTCGTAGAATAAGTAATGGAAACTCCAAGTAACAGAAGCATATAATTATAGATATTAGAAGAGTAAATAGGTTATTATAAAAATTATTAGTTGCGAGCACACTGCATATAGCAGTACAAACAATTAAAACACATATCCAAGAGTAGCCACTAGCAAAGATTAGAATTTATAAAGGTAACGAAACGCAAGTTATGTATCCCCCAACTATCTATATGTATTGAATAGATTGAATCTAATAGGAATTATTAGAAATTGTTAAATAAAGTATAAGTTCATTGCAACAATGTAATACAAGGCTAACCCACTGAGGTTATCAGCAGTTTATGAGAACGGATATGCAACTTTGCATCCGAGAGGGCAGTGATACTGCAGGTGGCAGGTCACAGGCGGTTAACATACCGCAATTACGTAGAAATAAGATTGTTATTAAATGTTTTTGAATTAAAGCTATTTTACAAGTTATTCAAAATTCCATTGTAATTTTTGTTTTAAGTTAAAATAAATTTGTTAAGTCTTCGGAATTGTTTTTAAAAACACCGCTTCAAAGGCCCGAACCTTAACTGGCGCAGTCGTAACGGATGTCAAAAGGGCACTGAAAATCCAAAAATCGGAAGATTGGTGACCAAGAATTTCAATTCGCAATTTTGACAGAACCCAAACCAGGTTGGAGGAAGAACACAAATCGTCCGAATCCAACAACAAACCAACGTGGACACGATACAGCATCGATCGAGCCCACAAAAGAAACAGATGAAGAAATCAATGTAAGTTCATTCCTTTAAAACCAATTGATCTCACAAACTATAATTGATATATGCTAGTTTTATTATTTTATTATTTAATTACCATTTATTATTATTTTATGAATGTTATTTTATTTTATGCCAATATTTTTTTGAAAATAGTTTACAAAGAAAAATTATTTTCAAACGAGAATTTTATGAGACATGAATGTTTAAAGAGACCTTCTTTAAAAGTAAAAGAGATTTTCTTTTAAAAGCAAAAGAGACTTGATGTTTAAGAGATTCTTATTACAATTATTAAAACAAACCAAAAAATAAAACCAAAAATAACGGACGCACATCCATTAATACCGAAATACGAAAAATTAGCTAGCGATACAAAACGCACGTTTAATCCGGTAAACTAAACAGACAGAACGCAAATTAATTCCAAAGCTAACGGTAATTCTTTAAACAAGCAATTACGGAACGATTATTTAAACCATTGACCTCTATCATACTGTATAAATTACAGCAAAACACTCTGCAGTAACTGAAACCACTGTAACTCAAAACCAGCGTGCAATCTCACCTAAGATAAGCAAAGTTCGCGAAGGAAGCATCATTATTACACACTTAAAAACCTCAGAGAAATTGCTATAACTTTCAGAATTAAAGCAGCGCAATTTGTAATTAAATCCATCACGGAGTAGAAAAACTATTCAATACCGCAATCTATAAATAAAATTGCGTTACGAAGAGTTAATTATCTTAGTACAAACACGGAATAAAAGCTAAACGTTTTTAATTAAAACTACTCATCATTTATAAATTGCATTATCCCAGTACAAATACTGAATAACGCTAAACGTTTATCATACAAAGCTATAATTAAAATGCTAATCATAGAAACTTAAAACCTACAATACGGAGAGATTCAATTACAAGTCGTGCATCACAAAATCAACAGACGCAACATTGTGCAAAGCAATTAACTACTAAAGAAGCGAATCATTTAATTCCCATAAACTGAAATTAACACCTGTGAGTAAGGTATAGTGGTATGCTATTCAGCACGTACGCAATTACCAAGAAACTAAACTACATCTTCTACTGATTAAAATTACCAAGATAAACTGTAACAAGTCATTAACCTGCAAGTTATATTTAGAATACAAGGAGACAAGACAGAAGAACTATACGTTTATGCAACTCAATTAAAATCCACGGAAAAGGTTATAATTACAAATTAACAGAACTGAACTAACACAAAGCGAAGTAAATATCGCGAGAACAAATCTAGCCACTACAGATTCTTCAGAAAGCGGAAACTCAAGCAAACTCAAACAAATTAAAACCGCGAGATAGAAACAGGCAAATTCAAGGCTACAGTAATTAAATCAACATTATCGAGCATAAATCTCACAAGTTTATTACCGCACTATGTAACTAAATACAAATAACAGCAACTACGATTCTAAAAATAACCCGACGCAGTCTAAACTGAAAATTAACAAATCCAAACCTTAATAACGATAAAATAGCAAAATTAATCTAAATTTTTACAAAATTTGAATTTACCCAATCTAAAAGTAAAATTATAAACCCAAAGCAAAATTAACGTTTCAAATAGCAAAATCAACACCAATTTTTACAAAATTCAAAATTATCCAATCTAAACGGAAAATTAATACATCCAAAGCATAATTAACGTCACAAATAGCAAAACCAACCCCAATTTTTACAAAAATTTGACATTACACTACCTAAACGGAAAATTAGTAAATCCGAAGCGAAAATAACGATACACATAGCGAAATAAACCTCAATTAAAAAAAAAAATTTTTTTTTTTAAATTACCCAAAAGCGAAAGCAACCCTTACCCCATGAGTAGCGCTGACATGAAGCTTTATTTGGAAACAATCCAAATCTTTGATGGCACGCAAGCGCATCTTGTAATTTTATTGGAGCAGCCGAAATGTTTCTAAAAACCTTCTACAAACCCGGAGATAACAAAAGAAATTCATTGCTTATACGTTTGATAATAAGTAAATTAACCGGAAGGGCACTAACCTTAATCGCCAGTAGGGACGATTTACAGGAATTGGTAAGAATTTAAACAGCTACTAATTGCATGTTTTGGAGACCAACGTAACATAAAATGCCTGGTACGAAACCTAATAAACCTCAGAATGGAACACAACCAATCCCCCTATCAATTCGGAATGAAATGCCAAGACGTGAGAAGTTTAATTCTAACAAAATTAAAAATCGAAGAACCCGATCAAAACGTTCGATATTTAAAAACAAAAATGTATGACGAAATGGCACTGGACACGTATATAAACGCTTTACCAGAACGACTATCGGATAAAATCAGATTCCAACGACCCCAAAATCTAGAAGAAGCCATGAACCTAGTAATAGAAAAAGAAAATGTAATGTATTACCGCAACAGACTATACAACCTCAATGCAAATAAAAGTTATTTACCAATAAAAACTATACAAGCAACAAGACAAACAATCCCTCAACAAAAATTCACACCCTTCAACGCACAAACAAATCAACCGCGAATTAATAACCCAAGTTTCAACAATACGAATGTTAATAACCAATATAAACATTTTTCAAAACCAACATTTAACCCAACTTTTACGAAACCCGCATTCCAACCAAGATTTAATCAAAATCTAAACCAACAAAACCAGCATTCAACGCAAACCCCAATAGAAATACACCAATGAATAATAATCATAACAACCCTAATAATTATTATAAACCAACACCAATGGATACCTCATCTGGTAACACCAGACAAAATACAAAAATAACACATATCCGACAAAACCCTCATCAGAAACGCAATTTTACATCGGAAGAACTATTTCACCAAGAAGTAGAAAAATTTGACACTGACCAGAATAATTACATTCAGACAGGTACGAACGATGAATCAAACCATGCAGAAACTTATGAACGCGACGAACAATACGAAGCTTACGAGGAGTACGACGAAGAAAACTCGAACTTAAATTTTCAAATGGACCAATTCATAAACGACCAAACTTAATAAACTTAAATAACATAAATCACTTAGTATTACCATACATAGAAATACCCCACGCCGAATTTAAACTATTAATCGATACCGGATCCTCAAAAACATTAATTAGCCCCAGAACCGTGAAAAAACATTATTTAGATTATGTAGAAAGAGAACCATTAAAATTAAAACAGCCCATCAAACAACACTACACCAATTCGTAGCTAATATACCCTTACCGAGAACATTTAATGTTAAAATGAAACATAAATTTTGTGTATTCGAATTTAACGACAAATACGACGGCTTAATCGGAATGGACCTTCTAAGAAAATTAGGAGCCAACATTGTCATTAAAAACCGTTTATTAAGGACGAAATACGGAAAAATCCCCATCAAATTTCAAAACACACAAATCGAACAAAAATACACTATAGAACCACGAACGGAAAGAAAAATAAAAATCCCAGTAAATTCTAACAAAAAAGTAGGAATAATAAATCATATGACATTTCAACAACGAGTAGAAACCCCAACCGCTTTAGTACAAATAAAAGATAATTATGCAACCACAATGTTCGGTCTCTTTGTCGCACGTTCGCGTGGTTAATTTTAAGTTATTTAAATTTGTAGTCGTAAATCTAGTAGTAAAACTGTCATCCCTTGCTCCCTTATATCCGCCATAAAAATTCCTTGTGCATTTGTGAATAAGGTGGACAGAGTAGTGAACAAACACTTTCTTATGGATATTGAAGCAGAACGGTCGTGTCGGTTTCTTCGTTCAGTACCGTAAGTTAGTCAAGTGCCGCAGACTTTCGTTGTTAAACCCCTAAAAAACACAGTGCAAGTGTAACGTAACATAGACTCAATTCGCATACAGTCCACTTGGTTGAAAGAATAGGAACTGCAGCTTAGAAAAACAAAACACCGCGAGGTAAGTCGATGTATAAATTTATAAGACCCCCCGCGCGTGAACAAAATTGGCCTTCATCACCGGATCTTTAATTAAATAATTAGTTCCTAGCCTTTAAGCTCCTTATACTTAAATTTATAAAATTGTCGTAGTTTTTATTATGGTTAAACGTGTTACACAGAAAAGAACATCTTGCTTACACATTTACTGTAGATTTTACAATACATTCCTTATCCTTTGTGGCAAAGATTAGGGTCGTCGTCGGTATCCTTTTATGTAAACTATTTATGAGGGTTATTGTATCATAGATCTTTACCTTATTTGTCACTTCAAGTTGGAGCAACCATTCGGGTTCATGCAACTTGTATAACAAAGGGGTTATTGGTATTTATTTGAAACCTTAAAAGCTTTGTCGGGCAAGCACTGTAGTTAGGTGCATTTTTTCTATTAATAATTTAATTTCGTAGATGAATTAGTAATTTAGCGTATTCGAGTTACGCATTGTTTTTATATTAATTTTATTGTCGTTCATTAATCATTAATCAAATATGGTTATATCAATTGATAAAGCTATTCTTGAAGCTAAATTTGTAGTTAAAAGGTTGGATCACATTTACAGTAAGATCAACCAACCGGAAGACGTATCGATTGCTTTAATTAGAGCGTCGATTAGAAGTGTCGAACAGATTGAAACGCTTTTCAAATCCTTTTGCAAGGATATTTTCTTTGATGAAGAAAGTGAACAATTGGATGAATTTTCTGCTCTTAGGGTGAAAATCGATGATTATCTATTAGATATTCGTATTATCGCTGAACAATGCGAATTAGATCGGGTAGAAAATAAGCCAAAGGTGGAAAATATGAATAATTCCTTTTCGTCAAACTGTGCAATTCGCTTGAAACATCTTTCAGTCCCCCGCTTCTCCGGACGAATTTCAGATTTTGAGAGTTACAATGCAATCTATAAGCGGTTGATTCATGATAATGTCAGTTTGTCACCCGTTGAAAAATTTTGCCATCTCGTTGATACATTAGATGAGTCGTCGCGTGCGTTGATAAAACACTTGCCATTAAATGATTATGCATACGTGGAAGCCTATAAAATCATTACTAATCGTTTTCAGTCCAAGAGGTTATTACTTTCAACATATTTTAATGCTCTCGAAAATGCCCTAAGGTCAGTTCCTCAGACTCGCATGCGGAACTCCGGCAATTAATTAGTTGTTTTGATGAAAATATATTCGCGTTAAGGCAGATGGAAATAGATTTATTAGATTTCATGTTGTTTAATCTGTTATCGAAAAAATTAGATACAAACATTTTAAAGCGTTTCGAATTAGGAAATAATGACGAAATTCCCTCGTTCAAAGATTTAAGGTCGTACATTGAAAAACAATGTAAAGTGTTGGAAATAAATGACATTGCTTCAGGAACATGCTTAAAATCTCGAGATTCCGTAAAAGAAAGAGAAAAAGGAAGGTTCGTTAGCACTTCGGCTAAAACTTCTTTAGTTGGTACCACCAATGATGTTAAAAATTGTAGTTTCTGTCAAGCTGTGCATCCATTTATAGATGTAAGCAGTTTCTCGATAAAACCCCTCAAGAAAGATTTAAGGTGGTAAAGCTTAAAAATCTTTGCATTAAATGTTTAAATCCTTTACATTCGATGAAAAATTGTACGTTAGATTGGTCGTGTAGAAAATGTCATCAGTCGCACAATTCGTTGCTTCACTTCGATAAACAAGAAAAATCGGTGTCGCCACGCCGACAAACCCATCGTCAAAGGTCAGCGTCTCCTCGGAGAGCGGCGCCTAGACTTACTTCTACTAGTAGACCTAGTGAAGACAATCTGTCGTCGTCGGTTGTGCATGAACAACCTGTCACTAGCTCGTTGATTTCGACATCATTAGAACACACAACCACGCTGTTAGCTACGGCAATGGCGTCGGTGCTTGATTATACAGGAACATTGCAATCTGTTCGTGTAATATTAGATAACGGATCCATGGAAAGTTTTATGACTGAAAGGTGCCGTCAGAAATTAGGTTTAAGGAAACGGAGAGCCAATGTCACTGTTCAAGGACTTGGCTTGAATTCGTCGTTGGTGTCTGGTGCACTATCGTGTAGTCAGCCCTCGGGAGCACGGTCTCCAGCATATGGAATTGATTGTTATATTTTACCTAACATTTGTAATCAATTACCTTCGTCGTCGATAGTGGTCAAGGAGTGGTCGCATACTCGAGGTTTGGCCTTAGCTGATCCTAATTTTAATGTTTCTGGTAAAATTGACATGCTACTCGGAGCGGAAATCTTTGCTCAGGTTTTGTTGAACGAGTCTCGTTGGGGTATCGCTAACGAGCCAGTTGCTATTAAAACAACCTTTGGTTGGGTTTTAACGGGAAAGGTCGTTTCCCCGAATAGTTCTATTACGTCGTTGTGTGCTTTCGTTGAACCCTTAGACAGTGACATTCGTCGATTTTGGGAATTAGAAAATATTCCCTTCAAAAAACACATTTCTCCTGAAGAAGAAAGGTGTGAAAATCAATTTGTGGAAAGTTATAGACGTAACAAGGACGGTCGTTTTGTAGTCTCCTTGCCCTTTAAAATTTCGGAACCCTCATTCGTGGGTATGAGATCAATTTACATTAAAAGATTTTTGTCGTTAGAACGTCGTTTGTTAAAAAATCCTGAATTGTATTCAGAATATAAAAAATTTATGGAGGATTATTTGACAAGCGGGCACATGGTTCAAGTGAAATCGCTTGAAAATTCGTCGGGTCATGAGAAAATGTACTACATTCCCCATCATGCTGTACATAAGCGTGATAGCACTACCACCAAATTGCGTGTGGTTTTCGATGCTTCGTGTCAGGATCAATCTGGAAAGTCGTTAAATGATAGCTTGGGTATTGGTCCTGCTTTGCAAAAGGACATTGCAGTTTTGTTATTGCACTTTCGTGTACATCCTATCGTAATTACAGCTGACATTAAACAAATGTATCGGCAGATTTTGGTTAAAGATACTCATCGTGATTATCAACGTATCGTCTGGAGATTTTCTCCGTCAGATCCTATTATGGACTTTAAATTAAATACTGTAACTTATGGAGTTTCGTCGTCGCCTTTTTTGGCCTTGCGTACTGTTCAAGAATTGGCAAGGTTAGAATCAATTAATTTTCCTTTCGCGTCATCGGTATTGGCGAGCGATACCTATGTTGATGACTTAGTCACTGGATGTAATTCGATTGAAGCTGCTAATCAATTAATTGGTGAATTGAATAGTATTTGCTCTAGTGGTGGTTTTCAATTAAGAAAATGGAGAAGTAATTGCCCGGAAGTGATGTCCAACTTGAGGGAGTCCCTGTCCAGTTCGGACGCAATTACATTTCAAGATAAAGATAGTGGTTCAATAAAATTTTGGGCCTTTCGTGGCGTGCTCTTACAGATGCATTTTTATACAACTTAGACGTTGAAGAGCGCACGTGCACTATGCGTAATATTTTGTCGGCTATCGCAAAAATTTTTGATCCTCTCGGGTTGATAGCACCTGTAGTACTGTTCGCTAAACGTTTAGTTCAAGATCTTTGGCTTTTAGGTCTCGGGTGGGACCAAGAGCCTCTATTAGAAGTCATACAAAAATGGAAACATTTTTTGGGTGAATTGCCAGCGGTTTCGAATATTGAGATTTCGCGTCGCATTGTATGTCATGATTTTAAAAAGGTGGAGTTGCATGGGTTCTGTGATGCTTCTGAAGCTGGGTATGCAGCTGTCATCTATTTTCGTTCGTTCGATCTAGAAGGTAATATTACCATGTCATTAGTATGCGCAAAATCGAAGGTTGCTCCTACTAATCGCGTTTCATTGCCCCGTCTCGAATTGTGTGCTGCCGTACTCTTGGCGGATTTAGTAGATTTCGTCAAAAATACTTATACAGATATTTTATCATTTAGTAATATTTTCGCGTGGTCAGATTCTACTGTTGTTTTGTCTTGGATTCGGTCTTCCTCGCATAAGTGGAAGACATTCGTTAGCAATCGTATTTCGCATATTCAAGAACTTATTCCTCCATCTTCGTGGTTTCATGTTAAGTCCCAGGATAACCCTGCGGATTGTGCCTCACGTGAACTTTTGGCTTCAGAGTTGGTTCATCATCCATTATGGTGGACAGGACCTTCTTGGTTAGTGCGTCGTAATGAAGAATGGCCAGTAACGTCGCTGCCAAAACTTATCGACTCATCTCAGATGGACGTCGAATATCGTACTCTGTCGTTAACAGTCGTTATGTCTGACAATTTCTTAGATATGTTGGATAAATTTTCAAACCTGCAGAAAATTTGTAGGATTATTACCTGTATTCGTCATTTCATTCGTAATGTTCAATGTCCAGATTTGCGTTCAAAATATTCTGATGGTTTGTCTCTAGCTCAGCAGCAAGAGGCTATACATTTATTGATTAAAAGAGTTCAAACAAATGTTTTTGCTCAAGACGTTGTAAATATTAAAACTGGAAAACTTGTTAGTAAACAACTTCGTAGCCTTAGTCCGTTTCTAGATAGTCGTGATTTGTTGAGGGTGGGCGGTCGCCTACGTAACTCAGAGTTGTCGCATGATGCAAAATTTCCAATTTTGCTTCCTCGGTCGCATCGGTTGACTGAACTTATTATATTAGATTGTCATGAAAGACATTTACATCCTGGAAATATAAACAACTCAATTTTTACTAACTCAAAATTATTGGATCTTGTGCGCCAAGAGGGCTATTCGGCAATGTCTGAAATCCTGCATTCGTTGTTTTCGTGTAAACCCTGTGGCTTTATGCCCCCCTATGGGGGATTTACCAGCTTCTAGGTGTGTGGTTCTCAACCGCCGTTCCGCGGAACACTGGTGTTCCGCGAAGCTGTCCCAGGTGTTCCGCGAAAATTTTGAATATAATATAATAAGAAACAGTAAATTTTTTTATTACTATAAAATAAATACTACATAGTTTTGTTAATTATTTGAAATTTAGCAAAAATATTCAATATTATTCTAAATTTTCGCGGAACAGTCAATAATATTAACAGTGTAATTATCGAACGACGCAGTTACGTCGTTTGGAGTTACTCCGGGGAATACCACTAAATTTCTAGTGTACTCGATAACGCAGGGAGCGCTACGTAGTGTTGATTTCGTGCTGTTTCTCTTTCTTCGTACGTAAATAACAAAAGCGCAATTTCGATCTGCGGTTCAGCCATAATTTAATATAAATATCTAGTTTTCGTGAGTGTGTTTTTTATTGTATATATATTTTATATTGTTGGAAATTGGTAAGATGAAATGCAAGTTGTGTAGTTTTAACAGTATTCTTATCTTTTTTAGTTGCTTATTTTAGCATTTATACAAGACTTTTAAATCTGAAATATGGACAAATTTTTGAAAAGAAAGACTGAAAGTGAGGTTAATGTTGGGGCGAGTACAAGCAGGTCTTCTTCAATTGAAGGAGATATGCAAGGCAACAAAATGCCGAAAATAAACGTAAAAGATATCCGAATCAGTTCGGCATTATTCGGAAGAATATCTGAAGTTTGGTTTTACATGGAGCGGTAGTCAAGATGTTCCTATTCCGAGATGTATTGTATGTGGTGAAAAATTGGCTAACAGTGCAATGGTCCCAGCTAAGTTACAGCGACACCTTTCAACAAAACATTCTTGTCTAACTTCGAAAGGTAAAGATTATTTCGAAAGATTGCTGAAAAATCAAGAAGTGCAAGCAACATGCTTTCGAAAGAGCGTTACAATTTCGGATAAAGCGCAAATCGCTTCTTATAAAGTGGCAGAACTAATTGCATTGAAGCAAAAGCCGCATGATATCGCAGAATCGCTAATTTTGCCCGCATGTTTAGAAATTGTTAAGATTATGTTTGGCAATGAAGCGCAGCGAGACGTCCTAAAAATTCCCGTTTCGGACGATACGATAAAAAGAAGAATTATAGATATGTCAGGTTTTATAGAGAACGCAGTGACGGCGAAATTAATTACAAAAAATTTTGCGCTGCAAATTGACGAATCCACTGACATAAGTGGCAAAGCCCAATTAATCGGATTTATTCGCTTTGTTGACGACACTGAAATAATAAATCAGTTTTTATTCTGCAAGGAACTTATTGGTCACGCAACTGGAGAAGACATATTTAATTCAGTATCATCTTATTTGGAAGAATGGAAATTATCCTGGGAAAATTGCGCAGGAATCTGTACTGATGGAGCTCCAGCCATGCGTGGCAGTATTAAGGATTTTGTAGTCGAGTTAAAGCAATAAATTCAAATATAGTCTTTACTCACTGCTTTCTGCACAGGAATCTTTGATTTCGAAGAGTCTACCAGCAAACTTAAAGTCTGTTTTGGAACAAGTCGTACATATGGTGAATTATATTAAATCGAGACCATTAAAACCCGTATGTTCAAACAACTTTGTAACACCATGGAATCCAAATATGAATGTTTGCTTTTGCACTCTGAAGTGAGGTGGCTCTCAAGAGGAAAAGTGCTAACCCGAGTTCATGAGTTGAAACAGGAATTGCTAGTTTTTTTAGACAAGAGGGTAATGATGTATACGTAAAATATTTGGAAAATGATGCATGGTGTACTAAGCTAGCATATTTAGCCGATATCTTCAGCTACTTAAATTCAGTCAATACATCTCTTCAAGGAAAAATGAAAATATTCTGACATCCACAGACAAATTGCTAGCTTTCCAGAAAAGCTTTTGCTTTGGAAAAATCGTATTGCTCAAAATCGCAAATTTGATATGTTTCCGTTATTAGCAACAGAAAATATTGTTAACATTAACGAAATGATTTCAAATGTGGCAGAGCATTTGTCAATATTGCAAGACAAAATAACTCATTACTTTCCATCTCTTAATATTGAAGACTTTGATTGGGCGCGAAATCCATTTGGTGAATTTGATATAATGAACCAAGATTTTTCTATTCAGGAAGCAGATGAGTTTATTAATATATCAACGGATCGAACGTTACAACTAAAATTCAAAGAAGAAGGAGTGGAAAGGTTTTGGATTTCCATCGAGAATGAACATCCATTTATTGCAAAACGAGCGTTGAATATCTTGTTGCTCTTTTCGACGTCCTATCTGTGCGAACTTGGATTTTCAACTCTAACAAATATTAAAAGCAAAAAAAGAGAAAGACTTACCAATTTAGAAGAAGAAATGAGAGTAGCGCTCTCTTACATAAGACCCAACCTTGAGGAAATTTGTAAAGGTCGTCAAGCGCAAATTTCTCATTAAAATAAGTTACCATGTAATATATATCTTTATTTCAATTAAATATTAATCTTCCAATTATTTTGTGTGATTTACATTAGATTTACAAATTTTATGATAATGGTGTTCCGCCAAAATCGAGACCACTTAAAAGTGTTCCGTGATCCCAAAAAGGTTGAGAGCCACTGTTCTAGGTTAACTCCAGGTAAGGCGTTTTTACATACGGGAGTCGACTTTGGTGGACCTTTCTCTGTCACGATGAATCGTTGTCGTGGCGCAAAATCATTGAAAGCGTACATTTGCTTATTTATTTGTTTCAGCACTAAAGCCATCCATTTGGAACTCGTGTCTAACTTGTCGACAGACGCTTTCTTGGGTGCTTTACGTCGATTTAATGCTCGAAGAGGCAAATGTATTCAAATCCATTGTGATAATGGTACTAATTTCGTTGGGGCCTCTCGTGAAATCTCTCAATTGATGCGCCATTCGGCAGGCGTTGAGGGAATCGAATTTGTGTTTAATCCTCCTGCTGCTCCTCATTTTGGTGGGTTGTGGGAGGCCGGGATTAAATCGGTAAAATCCCATTTAAAGAGAATTATCGGTGAACAAATTTTGTCGTTTGAAGAATTCTCGACGGTATTGATTCAAATCGAAGCGATTCTCAACTCACGTCCACTATGCGCACTGAGTTGCGAACCGCATGATTTCTCGTATTTGACCCCGGGTCATTTTCTTAATGTTGAACCAGTTTCGGTGTTACCAGATCCAGATTTGTTGTCCATAAACCCCTCTCGTTTGAATAGCTGGCAATTGTTGCAGCAAATGCAACAAGGGTTTTGGAAGAAATGGAGTGCTGAATACCTGCACACGTTGCAGCAGAAAGGTAAGTGGTTGAAGAATTCCGCTACCCTACCTATTGATTCGCTTGTCCTCTTAAAGGAAGAAAATAACCCCCCTCTACAGTGGCGTTTAGGAAGAGTCGTAGATGTTCACCCTGGTAGAGACGGTATCGTTCGGGTAGCTACAGTCAAGACATCCCAAGGGTTAGTTAAACGCCCTCTAGTGAAACTATGTTTACTGCCAGTTACTTGATATTTAATGGTATGTACACATATATTCACTTATATAAGTTTGTCGGTTAGGTTTCTTAGTTAATAGCTCTAATTAGTTTTTAAATATAAAATAAGTTAGTTCATACTTATTTTGGTGGGCGGGATGTTCGGTCTCTTTGTCGCACGTTCGCGTGGTTAATTTTAAGTTATTTAAATTTGTAGTCGTAAATCTAGTAGTAAAACTGTCATCCCTTGTTCCCTTATATCCTGCCATAAAAATTCCTTGTGCATTTGTGAATAAGGTGGACAGAGTAGTGAACAAACACTTTCTTATGGATATTGAAGCAGAACGGTCGTGTCGGTTTCTTCGTTCAGTACCGTAAGTTAGTCAAGTGCCGCAGACTTTCGTTGTTAAACCCCTAAAAAACACAGTGCAAGTGTAACGTAACATAGACTCAATTCGCATACAGTCCACTTGGTTGAAAGAATAGGAACTGCAGCTTAGAAAAACAAAACACCGCGAGGTTAGTCGATGTATAAATTTATAAGACCCCCCGCGCGTGAACACACAACGATACTAAATTCAAACGACTATCCCGTAGAATTATCATTAACAGACCCAATTAACGTAGAAGAATTAAATTTTAACGAAATGGAAATTGACGAAAATTTAGAAAATGATTACAACCCAATAGAACATGAATAAATGTTAAGAGAAAATTTAAGTAACATCCGCTTTAATACCGACATCAATCAAGAAGAGCAAAGAGCAATTAAAAACTTATGTTTTGAATACTGCGACATATTCCACTGCGAAGGAATACCCCTAACATTCACCAACACAGTAAAACATAATATCGAGCTAACAGACAATAAACCAATCTTTACAAAAGCATATAGACTACCTCATGCAAGCCAAGAAGAAGCTGACAGACAAGTAGCAGACTTATTAGAACAAGACATAATCCAGCACTCCAATTCACCATGGAGCAGCCCCGTGTTAATAGTACCTAAGAAATTAGACGCAACCGGAAAGAGAAAGTACATAATGGTAATAGACTATAGAAAGTTAAATGAAAAAAACGGTAGATGACAAATACCCACTACCAAATATAACCGAAATTTTAGACAAATTAGGCAAATGCCAATATTTTTTAACATTAGACCTAGCATCAGGATACCATCAGGTAGAGAGGGAAGAAAAAGATATATCAAAAACAGCCTTCAACACACCTAGAGGACATTACGAGTACAAACGAATGCCATTTGGATTAAAGAACGTGTAACGTGCATTTTTGGTGGCCTAACATTTTTAGTCTACTTAATTCTTAAAATACATCGTTTTTGGATCGCGGTTTGTATAAAGTAAATACTTCCGCCTAGTTTTCAGATTGATATGCAAGTTGACTCGCCGGTATTAATTTTAAAAGTTGGTTTAGTTGTAAATTGGAATACTCGAAAAATTACTTTCCACTTGTCATTAATAAATAAACCCGCTGTAATTAATATGTGGATATACAGTCTAGGTAGGCGATCAGAAGTTGTACTAGTAGGATTAGATATAAACAAAAAAGGGTCGTGTTTTGTTCTTGCTTGCGAGATGTCAAAATTGAAAGGTAAGATACGGTTTTTCTGGTTGAACTAGGAGTGGTAGAGTTGGTGAAACTCGACGCACGTGTGTTCGAAGAACTTTCGACGTACGGCTTTAGTGCTTACGCGTGTCTACTAAACGTTTTTAGTCGTCTTTCTTATGAAAAAGAAAAGGCCGTAGAACTAACTGTCGCGGAGTCGTAGTTGGTCTTTGGTTCCGATATAGGAATTACGTTAACGATACTGTTTCGTTCTGCTTTTAACTCGATGCACGCGGGTGTTAAGGACATGGTTACGGACTCTCTTTAGTGATACATGTGCTTTACTTATTATGGCTTTTGTTGCTTGCTTTGTCTGGTGATATTTAAACTGTGACAGACTACCGGTATACAAAAGTAGTGGTTGAAGTTCCTCGCTGCTTTTTGTATGGTTATGCAACTAATATACCTAGTTCCTTCGCGTGATAAGGTCCGCTGCTAACCCCAGTGAAATCAGTCAGTGTGATTAGGGTAAGTTGTGATAAGTTCCATCAACACCCTCACAGTCTAGGGTGCAGTGCTTCGTTAGTGCCAGACATCGTGGATCCCACACTGCAATGGCAAGGAAGCGGTACTGAAGGACTTTGTGTAAGTTGCACTATTTCCTATTTGTTCTTACTGTAAATATCTACTCGTTGTTTTTGCAATATTCCTTGTCGTTCTGATACCTTTTCCATAGACTTGCCCGCTATTTAATAACAAAAAAAATAAAGAACAATCAACCCTACGGAATGACTCAGAACAATTGTGCTTATCTACTTATTTATGTCTTTGCTAAAAATTTTACTAAATTACTTAGAGTAATTATGTCTTACCTATTTATATTTTTTTTGTTACATTTTACCTGAATTATGTTTAATTGGTGTGTGATGAAACGTTTCTGCTACTCCCCAATATGGCCTCACTTTGTACTCAGAATTTTTCTGTACTGCTATTACTGTTGTTAGATTATAGAGTTTATCTAAACAGTTGCTCTTATTTATTCTATAAAGTACTGAACAATTTATATTTGATCCATAGGCTATGCTTTTTCTCTGTTTCAGGTTTGCAGGACTAATTTGTTTTTCTTTCAGGTTTACTATTTTCTCTAGGGCAGGTACTGGTACTAACTCCTGACAGCCGTGTCCCTTATAGATTGGTCTGCTTTCTACAACCCCCCCCCCCCTACTCTCCGATTGAGCCCGGTCACTGTTTTTTTCTTGGATTTTCTTTTGTTACGCACGGCTACGAGCCAACGTGACATAACTTTGACGCACAACGTGGCGTCTACTAGAAATACGTAACAAGCGCACCCGCTACTTTCCAAAGAGTCTTGGACAATATATTACGAGGAATACACAATGAAAAATGCCTTGTGTACCTAGACGACATCATAGTTTATTCCACATCATTTGTAAAACACATAGAAAGATTGAGAGAAGTATTCGAAAGACTAAGACAAGCACATTTCAAAGTACAATTAGACAAAAGAGAATTTTTACAAAAAGAAGTATCATTTTTAGTACATGTAATAACACCCCAAGGGGTAATGCTAAATCCCGACAAAACAAATGCAGTTCTAAATTACCCATTACCAAAGACAACCAAAGAAATTAAAGGATTTCTAGGACTTAGTAGTTACTACCGCAAATTCATTAAAGGTTACGCTCAGATAACCAAGCCCCTGACAAATTGTTTAAAGAAGGGAAACAAAATTGAACACACCAAGGAATTTATTAAAGCCGTTGACAAAATTAAAAACATATTAATGAATCACCCTGTATTAGAATACCCAGACTTTTCAAAACCCTTTATACTGACGACAGACGCATCGAATGTAGCATTAGGCGCAGTATTGAGCCAAGGAAAAGTAGGTAGCGATAAACCCATCAGCTACGCATCCAGAACCCTAAATGAAACCGAACAGAAATATAGTACCATAGAAAAAGAATTATTAGCCATAATTTGGGCAACAAAATATTTTAGACCTTACCTATACGGAAGAAAGTTTTACATATACACCGATCATAGACCATTAGTATGGCTATGCAAACTGAAAGAACCGAATTCAAAATTACAACGATGGCGAATCAGACTCAAAGAATACGATTACGAAATTATATACAAAAAAGGAATTTATAACAACAATGCAGACGCTTTAAGTAGAATCCAACTCAATGCATTAGAAACGGAATCCATAATAGGAAACGTAGACGAAGCAGAAATAAGAGAAGATCCAGACGAAATCAACACGATACATTCGACACAAAACGAAGAACCTAAAAACGCAATTAAAATTTTAAACGAAGCAATCGATATGAAACTCAACCAATTTATAATTACCGAAGTTTTAAATAACCCCAATCCCGTAAAATATACAAAAGTAGATAACAAAAAGATATACCAAATTCAAAAATTACTAAAGATGACAACGAGGAACAAATAATTAAAATTCTAAAAGAATACACCCCCGAGAAAAAACGATTTTATTTCTATTTCAACACCGAACATTTGTACCAAAGATTTTCAGAATTATACGTTAAACTATTCGATAACTCTGGACCTGAACTCTTCAGATGTATGAGAAAATTAATAACATTAGACGACCCTGACGAAATAAACGAAGTAATTAGGAATCAACACGAAGGAAAAACCAACCATCGTGGAATTAACGAAACAATAAAGCAACTTGTAAGACGTTATTATTTTAAGGACATGAAAGAATTAACTACAAACTTCATTAACCAATGTGAATTATGTGACAAAGCGAAATACGATAGGAAACCCCCAAAGATACCCTTAATGTTAACCAAAACACCCGACAAACCATTTCAAAAACTACATGCCGATACTCTAGTAGTAGAAGCGCAAAACTATTTAACAATTGTAGACGCATTCACAAAAATAGGCCAAGCAATACCAATCACATCCAAAAATAGCATCGACGTGACCCAATGATTTTTACAATATTTCACATTTTATGGAACACCCGAATCAATAACTCTAGACAACGGTAGCGAATTTAAAAATGAGACAATACAAAACACTTTAGAACTTCACAAAATAAAAATTCATTTCATAACGGAAAACCACCCTGAATCAAACGGACTAATTGAACGACTACATTTAACCCTGTTAGAACAAACTCGATTAATAAGAATACATTATAAAAAGGAACATATAACAAATTTAATGTCATACGCACTAATCGCCTATAATAATACAATTTACTCATCGACAAATTTTACACCCTTAGAATTAACCTTAGGACATTCAGATTCACGAAATCCCTATGACATACACTACAACAAGGAAATATATCAACAATATGCGAAAGACCACAAAGAAAAACTAAAAATAACTTACGACAAGGTAAAAGATAAATTAGAGAACGATAAGGAACGTATCGCCACAACCCGAAATAAAAATACCGACGCAAATAAATTTTCAATAGGACAAACCGTGTATGAGAAAAACTTTCAAAGCAAGCGACATAAAACAGCACCCAGAAATTTAGGACCATTCAAAATTAAGAAAATATCAGATAAAAATATAGCAGTAGTAGACAACGGTAAAATAACAAAGTACATTCATTTGAAAAACCTAAGACACCCTGTAATTTCAGATGGGTAATCATCACCCTTACCGTCAACCTCCGCCCAGGTAGAACGGACAACCCAATAATAATAAAAGATATAATAAAAAACAACCCCGGTATACTACCAATAAATTAGACAGTATGCAAAATACAGTATTTACTCAAATAATATCCACTCTTACTTTAATGCAACAAATTCTAGCAACGTTAGAAAACGCAATAACATTTGCAAAATTAAATACCTTACACTCTAGTATTATTGAACCAACCGATTTATTAAAAGAATTAATAAGAATTAGATCACTTATAATTAACAGTAAATTACCTTTTGATGTAACAGAATCAAACATTCTAATGTTTGAAAAAATAGCTATAGTAAAAGGCTACCTTAAGAATAACGAAATAATATTTTTAATAGAAATACCGATAGTAGAAAGTAACAATTATAATTATTATCATTTGTTTGCTTTTCCAACGAAAGTTACTAGCACATACCAAGTTATCATACCCAAAACCAAATTCCAATCCCTAAATGAACTGAGATATGGTTATACTAACAAAAAATGTACTGAAGTAACACCAAACCAATACTTATGCCAATCAATGACGACAACAATCATTCAAGAAGACAGCCCTTGTGAAGGACAACTATTAAAATTTTCAAATCATTACGAAAACTGTGAAGCCAAACAAGTGCAAATAACTAACATGAAAATTCAAAAAGTTACAGAAAACAAATGGATAGCCATTTTCCCAACAGAAGTAGTAGCAACCATCCACTGCAATCAAGATGAAAATAACCAAGCATTAATCGGAAGCAAATTAATTACCCTCAAAGAAGATTGTTATGTGAAATTGAAAGACGAAGTAATCAGAGTTTATAAAGATCCCATAGCAACAAAGAAACTTGCAAACCTACCAGAACTACAGTTCAAGATAGAACAACAACAAGACGAAGAAATAGTCAAGAAACCCATGAAGCTAGAACATCTAGACTTAGACGACCTCAACCACGCCATGAAATTAGTGGAAAGTTACAAAGAACATTTAAGTGAACTCAAAACGCCAAAGGTACATTATGATAATATAAGCGTTTGGACAATTGTGTTAATCATTTTAATAATTTTTGTAATTATATATGTATTTTATAAAATGTACCTTAGATATAAGAATGAAGGAAACAGTTTTAAATTTAAGAAAACAAAGAAAAATAAAGAAACGATAAGTATACCCTTAGAAACAATGAATTTTAAATGAAATTGAATAATGAATTTTATGTATTTAAAAATTAAGTAAAACCTTAATTTTTCATTTACGGTGGGAGGAGTTATGTATCCCCTAATTATCTATATGTATTGAATATATTGAATCTAATAGGAATTATTAGAAATTGTTAAATAAAGTATAAGTTCATTGCAACAATGTAATACAAGGATAACCCAGAGAGGTTATCGACAGTTCATGAGAACGGACATGCAACTTTGCATCCAAGAGGGCAGTGATACTGCAGATGGCAGGTCACAGGCGGTTAACATACCGCAATTACTTAGAAATAAGATTGTTACATTGTAATAAAGTGTACAATTAAGAGAAAAGCAGACATGAGATCTGCAAGTTCTCACAGCCGTGTGAGGAGCAGGTTATTATAAAAAGCCCGGGAGCTCAAGGCCCGGCAGTCAGTCTTCGAACTCCATACTTCGTTGTTCAAGCTACTCAACTTATTACAATTAATTAAATGTTTTTGAATTAAAGCTATTTTACAAGTTATTCTAAATTCCATTGTAATTTCTGTTTTAAGTTAAAATAAATTTGTTAAGTCTTCGGAATTGTTTTTAAAAACACCGCTCCAAAGGCACGAACCTTAACTCGCATTAAAATTAAATCAGTAAAAAACCTGCATGAATTGGCTAGATAAACATTCATAAAGTGTGTTAAGATATTATCGTAAACGCACGCCGAAATTATGCATTATTTAAAAGCGTACGTGATCTAAGAGAATCACAGTTGTTCGAAAATCCAATTTATTGGGAAATAAACAAACGCCAAATTTATTCGATTTAGATTAGAATAAGGCCAACAAACAAAATTACGTGATCGATATGTACGAAAATTCCTGGGATTCCTGAAGTAGATATAAGGTATAACATTTGAATTACGTGACTTAGAGCACCGCGCCATACAATTAAAATACATACAATTGGTAAACTTGTAACATTTTTATTTTCAATAATAATTATTTGCATAGAATTACAAGAATAATGCGCTAAGTGTGCATCGTTCCTTAGTGATCTACTTGTGTTAATATATCTGTGTCACATAAAGCTAGTTCCAAGCGCATCTCGAGTTGTTTATTTCGTATTACACGCCTCTAACGTCGCGACTACTCGGTTCTAGTTTCGACAAGTCAGTCGGCCGCTGGCAATAGTTTGATTAAGATGTATTTTCGGCTAGAGGCTGGCAATCTTCGCATCAACTATTAACTGTTAAGGTATCTTCTACTAAAGCGCGACAACGAAGAATGGAACAAATATAATTCGTCATGTAGGATCTAAAGATTTAGAATTACCGTCATTTGGGAACAGTCGATTAGAAATTATGGATGTAATTTGGATGCAGTCACATTTAATTAGGAATGGCTGGTAACTTTGTTTGGAGAACGTAATTTCCATCTCAATTCATCGTGAAACAACAAAAGCAGTTTTGGTTCGTTATTAGTTATAAGATATTTCTTGCATGTGTTTAAAAGGTTAGAGCACGGAAACTTGCTATTATGGTTACAACATGTAAGTTGAGTAAGTTTCAATTATTGTTGAACTGGTTTTATAAGCCACAGAACTAAATTTTATCAGATTAGTTTTATATAATAACAAGCTTTGTTCCATTTGAACCTTCGATAAATTCAACGTATGTTTTCGACGTCATATTTTTTTGTCTTGCACAGTTGACAGATGTTGTTTTGAAAGCAGATGCTTCGTGCAGCTGTACTGGAATTTAAACAAAACATTTTTATTTTTGTGATCAGCCTTATCTATACTTAAATTATGAAACGTAAATATGAAAGTTCAAATCCACGTTATATAAGATTCTAGTAATTGTAATCTACCGGAAAAAATCTGCCCAGGTTAGAACGTAATTCAGTGTGTTATACTTATAAATTATTATCACTCTAATATTTATAACAAGTCATGTTTAAAGTATAGTTGGTTGTTTTGAGAAAATAAGTCAAAACTTTAACTTTGTTGTAGTTGATAATGACAATTTTTTTGTTAAAAAGTTCCGATATTTTGAAAGAGTTTTTTTTAGTAAACAAATAGTTCAAATTTAAGGCTTTTATTTTGGTCAAATGCGATCAAATCTAAATACATAAAATACACAAAAGTAAAATTCTGAGTAATAGTTTGGTGCCAATATTATATTAGATATACATTTTTTTATTTTTATACACCTTTATAGGACACAAAAGGTGTTCTACTTTTTTATTTATTTAATCTTTGCAATTTCTTACAGGAGCTGCGTCTTATTTTGTTAAGACAGGCTTTTGTTAACGAAGGCGATCATTTTATCTTTGGGTTTCCACGTCCGCCCTTAGAACTGTGCTTTGCAATTATCGTAATTATCTCAGGACATGGTGGCGCCTATTTGATTTAGCTTAACTTTGGTTTGCAAACAGAATTCGACTTACCCTTCCACTTCTCATTGCTCTACCCAGGAATAGACCCCTAGCTATGTCGAAAGATTTTTGTTCACTAGCGCCTTAATGTAGAAAAAAGACGTTTTAGTCTTTTGTAAAACAGAAGTCGTTTCAGTAACGCCCATCCAACGTGGGTCTAGAAGCAAAAATCGTTACAAACTTTCCAAAATAACAAGTGATTATATGCTTGGCCTTGCCTAGCACGTAAAGCCAGCGAATCACAAACAAAGGTGGGACGATCCTATAAATATCTTGAGAATTGAATATCGAGTTAGTATACTTTGAAACTGGGCAGTGACTATACTTGAAAGTGCCAAATATTTACGTGAATAATAAATATTTGTTAACAGTGAAATTCTAGAGTGTATATTTGTGAAAATTGTGCCGTACTTCTGAGACGTACGTAAATAAGATTTAGGAAATTATAACATTTCTAATAATAAATCAAACAGGGCTCTGAATGTCCATCTGAATTCCTACCTGAATGTCCATCTGAATGACCATCTCAAAGACAATCTGAAATACGATATAAATTACAATCTTAAATTACAATTAAAATAATGTTACGATTCCTGTAGAACTTTAAATTACGAGCCATTACGATCAGAAATACAATTTTAGAGAATGCTGTTTGCTCAAGCAAATTGATGGTAAATATTATATTGCGGAAATGGAAAACCTTTTATTGAAATAAACGCACCAATAACGATTTGGATATCGACTTCAATTTTTCGGAGCACCTATAAAAATACTTCAGGTTAGAGATTTTGATATAACTTATGAAACTGTTTTATCTCAAATATTTTTGATATGATTTATTTTTAAACTGTTTTATCTCAATCATAATTTAAAGTGTAAAAGCCGACAAATTAGGGGTTTCTTGTATAAATTTTATGAAAAGCTATAGACATTTTTGAAACGTTTCAACAGGTCTTTTAAGGTAATAAAAATCTCGTTTTGCTGGCTTGATTTTCTAATAATTTGACAGATGTATATGATTTAAAAAGGGAGAAGATATTTAAAGGGGTTGTAAATATTCAATCATTATACTGTGTATTATAAAAGTGCTTTATTTAATTGAATCAGCTAGTCGAGGCAAAAGAAAATTATAAATTAACAATTTCACAAGTGTTTGTGTGGTATAAGGGTAATAACACAGCATTTTATTGCCCCCAATCGTAGGTGCTGAGAAATATCACAGCATAATTATGACGCCCAAGTTGTGGGGCTCGTATATCACAGTAATATATATGGAATACCAAAAATACATAAACAAAACACCCCATTAAGACCAATAGTAAACACTATACAATCTCTAACATATCAATTTTCAAAATTCCTATCAGAATCTTTATCTAAAATAATTGAAAATACTGAATACCAGGTCAAAGACACATGGCAATTCCAAAACTTTATAAAAACACAATATATACCAAAATTTTTTATATTAATATCCTTAGATGTCATATCTCTTTTTACTAATATCCCAATTAAATTAGCATTAACAGTCATAAAGAAAAATTGAAAAAAGATAAAATCTCACACAACAACCTTTAGATGAATTTATTAAAGCAAAAAAATTATGCCTACAATCAACCTATTTTAATTTCGACAATACCTTTTATTCCCAAGTTCTTGGAACTGCCATGGGTTTACCCATTTCATCAACAATAGCCAACTTAGGCATGGAAGAAATAGAAAACACTATAATAACAAAATTAAGTTATAAACCCCACTTTTATAAACGATAGGTATGTAGACGGCTGTATCGTGTGTCTACCAGAAAACCAAATTGCAAACACTTTACAATTATTTAATGCATTCCATAGTAAATTACAGTTCACTATCGCAAAAGAAGTAAACCATAGTATTTCATTTTTAAATATAAAAATTATATGTAATGAAACAGGAAAAATTTTTACAAATTGGTTTACAAAAAATATCTGGTCTGGCAGATATTTAATTTTTAATTCAACCGTTCCTATACAATATAAAACTAACGTCATCAATAATCTGATAGACAATGTGGTACAATTGTCTCACTCAGAATTTAGACCCAACAATTTGAAAAAAGTAAAACAAGTACTACAACAAAATAATTACCCTAAAACTTTCTATGACGCTATTATAAAACAAAAATCCATAAAATATATAATAGCAACAAAGAAAATAAAAACAATAATAATAACAATGTTTATATAAGTTTAGAATATATACCAAAACTTTCTCATAAAATTTAACAATGTTTGAAAAATTATGGTATTAAAGTGGGACATAAACCAAATAACTATACAAATAAATTCTTTAATAAATTAAAACCAAAAATTCTTGATAAAAATAAAACACACACTATATATAAAATAAATTGTAAAGACTGATAATGATGGCTTTGTTAATATATACCATAACATAATTAAATCAAAAGTTTACGTCTTAATAAAAAATAGGTTCCTACCTATTTCTATAGTTTATATTAAATGTTTAACAACTATACAAATATCAGAATCATTATCATAACAACAAAACAAATATGATGTTCTGTTATCTACACTCACAAAACTTTCGCCTACACATTGTTTCATACATTCCAACATATATTTTAACAATCGACACAATATCCATTGATGTTTTCATGTTTTTAATATGTAAATTCCGCTATTTAAAATTTCAACAGGTATAAACTATAATGTTATTATTTTAAACTGTATTTATACCAAATAACGTTTTATATATTGTAATTAATTTTATATATTTTAGATATTTTGATAATGGTTGCAATAAACCGAAGAGCATCAATTGATATACAAAAATATTTGAATATTATTTATGATCAATACCCAGAAAATCTATGCCGTGAAACCTCAGAAAATCCTTGGACGAAGCTGAAACAAAGCTTTAACATCAGTCGTTTACCTAACTCATTCGAACCCCACAAATTGGACGTCATAAGATTGCCGTGAAATCTCAGAAAAATTCGAAACTTCACCAGGGTCAACATATAATTTTCGAAAATGTAAAAATTTAAAAAAAAAATTCCTTACCTTTTTATTTCTGCTTCAAAAACCTTCTGTAGCTTCCCTGGCTAGCTCAGCTGTGCCTCTTTTCGGATACCTAAATTTACAACCATTCCTCTTTCACACTCGCACGCCATTCAATAAAATCACCAAATAATACAACAATCATACAACCTTTTATTTACAGCTATTAACAGATAAATTATATTCACATGTATAAAAAAACAGTTTGATACACTCATTAAAAAACTCAAAATATGGTATATTTTTAAAGTTCTTGATTTCTAATTATTTTCAAACAAATTCAATGAGATATGAGTAGATGGGCCCCACATATTACCCTAAATTGACTATACACTGGAGTATGGTGAGCTCATAATAACCCAGTTTAGTTTATATATGCCTTTTACACCTTGCATAAATTAAAACAAAATTTATAGACCCGTTTACTCTTTACAATCCAATTTATATCCTGAATAATTTTTGTATGTTTTAAAAAACCCCTTTTCAATATCTAACCTCAATACATTGTCCAGTACATGTATCTTTTCCAATACCTTTCTACAACCCTGAATAAATAAACCCCAACAAGTCAATCACACAGCGTCAAAATTTCACAAATGTTTATCAAACAACATAAATTTCAAATAAATTACCTGGAGAATTCTTCAGGCTTCCATTCCTTCGAAGATTATCGCTAGAACACCTCGGCTTCGTTACCATTCGCTGTGATACTCAGCGGATCCACAGACGATAACACCATTTGCGACCCAAGCGCCTCGTCTCATAGTACCATTCCATATATCAGCATACAATCTTGGTTATCTGTGATGCTTCCGTTTATTGATTTTTGTGCTTTGTAGTGTAGTAGCCAGACCTCTATTAATTTAATATACACTACACGTACTTCGCGTTAATAAATAGATGCCCGCTACTACTGAGTTACACTTGTAACCACTCTATTTACTGTATTATCAACACATACAATACTCACAAAAAAGCTTTACTATTATGGTGGTCAGCAGTCAGTACTTTATCATAGTAAAGTAATATAGAAGCGAAGAGAAGACAAGAGAACTTTAATAATTTAGATTGAGTATTTATATCGTTTCAAAACCCCACCCGGGACACATTTCAAGTAAAAAGCTTATTTTCAAATCTAAATTCTAAAAATTTTTAATACAACCGTCTTGAAATTCCTGAAATTTACTCCGGTTTACGTGCCGTATCCGAAAGCGCTCTCAACCTTTGCGTGTGTCTACATTGGGAAAACTGTCTGTTTTTAACCAATGATAAAATTCTCTGTCATCACAAACCCCGCCTAAACTATATTCATCTCTATCTTATGCATGTCTGCTGTCGCGTTTAAAACCCCACTTGAGTTACAGAAAATCGATATTGATGACAGCTCATCTCCACTCCACGTGTATATGGAACGTGCATTTTCAACCTCAACGCTGTTATACCTGTCTCTATCTGTTGTATATAACCGATCGTGCATTTCTCTCACTCTTTAAGAAGTTTGGTAGCCTTGTGGTTTATACCAACTGACGGTTGAAAATATTTCTATGAAATTCAATCTTAACACATGCTCGACTTCTTCGAATGTAACCTTTTAAAATGAAGGTGTTTGTTAATTATCGAGCGTTTAGCACAACAATTCCTAGAATTTGTATTTCGTTAATTGTATAAAACGAACTACATTTACCTTGGAATTATTGATTTTGTTACGCAAGCACGATCTCTTATGCTTATACGTGTTGAATTAAAATAAATTAAAATGAATTATGAATTTTTATTTGCTTTAAAACTATTTTTTTTTATGTAATTTCTAACATACCATTATTAATTATTAAAATACGTCAATACATGTCCGTTTTCCTTAAATGACTCAAATTAATTTTGCGCGTAAATAAATGGTTCTTTTCTATATACAGGGTGGTTGAAATTTTATTGTTTACTACTGATTTAACCCTTTGAATCCACAACAATATATATATATATATATATATATATATATATATATATATATATATTGATATGATAACGCCGTACGCCGATGTGATAAACGTCCAGCTGAACGCCACCGCTCTGTTTTCTCAAACCTTCTAATTTAATTATTATGCCACGACTATTCCTTTTTAATTTACACAGAGTGCACAACGTTACGATGATCAATTTTCATTTACCCCTTTATGATTACCTGTTTGAATTTATAAAACGAAGTCAATCAACATTCACATAATGAAAGGAAATAATATTTACACTTCACAATTTTTGTAATCCTTTATATATACTCTACAATCAATTAATATCATATGGATCATTTATCCCAAAATTTATATCCTTTTATTTAATATAAAGTCACCAAAAACGACACCTTTACAAAAAACTGGAACGTTCGAGACCCTTTTATGATTTTTACGTAAGTTTCAACGTATTCAATGTTTTTGTTGATTCCCTACAAGCTTTAGAGAACATTAATAAATTCAGTGTTAAAATTTAAATTAGAAAAGATTCCTTTAAACTAGGTAGGTCTGACCTGTGATCTCCTGATAAATTGTTTCGTGTTGTGGATCACCACCCCCTTATTATCTTAAATCAAACACCAATGCTCTGCTTTGTACTCCTTATGTTTGAACCAATAATTCAGTACGGTTACCCCTTTGTTTCCAAAATTCACCTCGTGCTATATTCTATATTTCTCTGGATACGCTTTGGACCTCTTCCCTTAAATATCACTTGGAATTCCTAGGTTTCTTAGTGTTATGAATTTAGAATTGTATTATACGCGAATTAGAATTGGACCAGAATTCCAGCCTTAGGACCATGGATTAGAATTGTATTAGACGCAGATTAGAAGTCTATTAGAAGCGGATTAAAACCGTTTTCTGCAAAAACGGCAAAAGCTCTTTATATATTCTTAACGCAATTCTTACACAGAACTGTTTTGCACTATAATATAAAATTTATTTATCTGACGCGTAAATGTTTGATTAAAAGTATTGTGGATTCGACGAATAAATTACAAGAAAGAACACATAACTAACTTAATGTCATACGCATTAATCGCGTATAATAACACCATTCATTCATCGACAAATTTTACACCCTTAGAACTAACCCTAGGACACTCAGATTCACGCAACCCGTACGATATACATTATAACAAAGAAATCTATCAGCAATACGCTAAAGATCACAAAGAGAAACTAAAAATAACTTATGACAAAGTAAAGGATAAGTTAGATAACGATAAAGAACGCATTACCGCGACCCGTAACAAAAAACTCAGACCTAAACAAATTTTCCATAGGACAAACCGTATTCGAGAAAAATTACCAAAGTAGAAGACACAAAACGGCACCGAGAAATTTAGGCCCCTTTAAAATCAAACGAATATCCGACAAAAACGTAGCCGCAATAGACGACGGCAAGACAACAAAATATGTTCACCTCAAAAATTTAAAACACCCTGTACTTTCAGATGGACAATTGTCACCCTTACCGTCAACCTCCACCCAGGTAGAACGGACACAGCAATTATAATTGAAGACATAAAGAACAACCCCGGTATACTACCAATAAAATTAAACAGTATGCAGAACACTATAGATTATTGGACCTTTGCACAAAAATTCGATTTAACCGAGCTAAAACAAGAATTTCAAATAATCAAAAATAATTATTTTCGACTAAAACAATCAATGGACACAACGAAATTCGGAAAAGAATACGCAATAGAAATGATGAACTACGACAGTATAACAGAAAGTATTTTGAGAAATATAGAAGACAAATTTAATCGACAAATACCTACAGAACAAATGACGAGAAGAAAAAGAGGACTAATCAACGGATTAGGAAACATAATCAAAGCAATTACCGGCAATCTAGATAATCAAGACGCAGAACGCTATGACAACGCGATACAACACTTAATAGAGAACCAAAACGACATCAAAACCATAATTAATAACCAAATATCGTTAACTCAATCAACGATCATCAAATTTAATGAAACCCTAAGAAAATTAGTTAGAAATCAAGATAGTATAGCCAATCGAATAGAAACCTTAGACAATAACATGCGAACTACCATGTTAGGCATTCGACATTTAATCAGATTCAACACGATATACAACCAGATAATATCAAACCTAACTTTAATTCAACAAATCCAACCAACATTAGAAAACGCAGTAACCTTTGCAAAATTAAATACCCTACATTCAAGTATCATAGAACCAATTGATTTATTAAATGAATTATTGAGAATAAAATCATTTATAACTAATAGTAAATTACCTTTCGATGTAATAGAATCAAACATTTTAATATTTGAAAAAATAGTTATGGTTAAAGGCTATGTAAAAAACAACGATATAACATTTTTAATAGAAATACCCATAGTAGAGATTAACAGTTACAATTATTATCACTTATTTGCTTTTCCAATGAAAATGACTAGCACATACCAAGTTATTATTCCAAAAACCAAATTCCTATACTTAAATGAACTAAGATATGGTTATACGAACGAAAAATGTAATGAAGTCACACCCAATCAATACCTATGCCAATCATTGACAACAACAACAATTCAAGAAGACAGCCCTTGCGAAGTACAACTACTAAAATTTACCAATCATTATGAAAATTGTGAAGCCAAACCTGTACAAATCACCAACATGAAAATTCAGAAAGTAACGGAAAACAAATGGATAGCCAATTGTTATTTAAAATTAAAAAATGAAATAATTAGAGTTTACGGGACAAAGCAAGAAATTAGCAAATCTGCCCGATTTACAAATCAAGATTACCCAAGACAAAGACGAAGAAATAATTCAAAAACCAATGCAATTGGAACACCTGGAATTAGACAACCTAAACCACGCCATGAAACTCATGGAAGATTACAAGGAGCACCTGAACGAAATCAAGACGCCCAGAGTGTACTACGATAATATTAGTGTATGGACAATTATATTGATTATATTGACTATTTCATTGACCATTTATGTAACGTACAAAGTATGTACTAGATATAAAAATAATAAAGGAAACAGTTTTAGATTTAAGAAACCCAAAGAAACAAATGTAACCCTAGAAAATATGAATTTTAAATGAGATTAAGAGAATTTAATTAAAAATCAAGAAAAGGTAAAAACCCTTAATTTTTAATGTACGTCGGGAGGAGTTATGTGATCCCCTATTTGTTATACCTATAAAACTAATACTTAAGAAAGTTATTAGGAAATATTAGGAAATATTAGAAAATGTGCAACAATGTCATAAAAGACAAATTGTTACAATTTATTTCAGTTTATAAACGTTCATGGGACGGAAGCGCTACAAAGTAGCATAAGGATAACTGACACTGCAGATGTCAGGTCACAGACGGTCGTAGGAAGTCACGTACCGAGATTACGCAGAAGTAAGCCTGCAACAAAGTAATTATGAGTAGCTTTTAAGATAGCAACTATGTATCATGAATAGAGTCAAGTGTAAGCAGACATTAGGTCTGCAAGTTTCCACAGAACTGTGAGGGGGTAGGGAGATTATATAAAGCCCGGGAGCTCCGCTCGCAGGCGGTTTATCAAACGTTCAGGTTTTGCATTGCAGTTCGTAGATAGCTCATATTGTACAATTAATTAATGTATTTCGACTTAGAGTAATTATTCAAGTTTGTCCAAATTCCAATTAATTTCTGTATAACCAAAAATAAATTTGTTAAAGTTCAAAGAGTCTTTTTAAAAAGGACCGCTCGAAGCCACGAACCTTAACTCGCGACCCTTACTACTCAATACACACACACACACATATATATATATATATATATATATATATATATATATTGCTGTGTTAATAAGGTCATTTAGGGGTAGTTAGGACCAATACTATAGCACACTCCATATAAAATACATAAGGGCTCAGAAAACGACACAGTTTTCTGAAGAAAACAAGAAGCACGATGACTAGACTGGAAAGTAAATCACAACGCCCTGTATATAAATAATAATCATAATTAATTCAGTTAATAAAAAATATTTTTGAAGATTTATTTGAATAAAATAAATCCGCGAGTCGTTAAACAACATAATTGCAAGCTGAAACGCGACACGCATGGATAACGCAACAATATTACGTCAAGGATCCTAAATATAACAAGCAGGTTTAAAAATGCGTAAGAGAGCAAACGCATATAATTTAAGGCATACATTGTATCAAGTCTACGTGACTGGGAAATTAAAATCGACATCTGATTTATTAGAAACAAACAAGGCATGGTAATTAAAATCAAAGTTTACCAAATTTATTTAAACAAACAATGGTCTACTTATCTAAAAGTATGAAAATCCAAGCGAATCAACGTTATTCACTCGAAATAGTACGTGACAAGAGTAACGCGTTGATGTTAATATACAATAATATCATGGGATATCCAAAAACCTGGTATGAAAGTTTATACACAAACAACGAACTTTGTGCTTGTCAATAGATAGACGGTGCATTTAAATATGACTAGATTTGTAAACAAATCATGTCGTCATAAAGTAAACAAAAATATCCACATGAAAGGATTAATTGGGAATTGTAAAATAATACCACTGAAAATGGAAAATTGATGGGTTTGTCGTTTTATTCTTAAATAAAAAGCATACGTAACTAAAAGTTGTTTTAATTTAAATTCTAATATTAACCTTAATAAAAAGGACTCTAAATAATCACTGGAGACAAGTCTGACTAATTGCGAGAGACAACTCTGAATAATTACTGGAGACAACTCTAAATGAATACGGGAACAAGTTTAAATAAATACTGAAGCGATTATAAATGATTATTACTGGAATAAATGAGGAAATGCAATTAGCATTTACTTCAACGATAAATGGTCAAGGAGTTTAATGGAGGATGCTAGTGTGTTTAAGGCGATGCTATGAGGGATGCAGACAATACCGAAAACGGTTGGACCAGGGACTGATTCAAGCTGAAAACAACAGGTTAGCCAATCTGAATGTTTATTATTTTATTTGTGGCTATTTCATTGTACATTGCTAAACTGAATCATTTAAAATTTAACATCTAATTGAATATTACTAATTTAAATACTTTAAAAATGGCTTTCATGATAATTTATGTGAAGGGTCGGCAAGGTTTGTTTTTTGGAGGATACGTTGTAAATTACGTAAATATTAAAAGAGTTTAAATGAACGTTTATCAGGCTTCAGTTAACAATTAATAATAATAGTGATTTTGCTGGCTGATAATTATATAATTTTTTATTCAAATTTTTTAATTAAAATTCTAGTTAAAGAATTTTAAGCTTTTCATATGTTGTAAATATTTTTGAGAACATTATAATAATTTGTGCTTAATGGTGTTTTGGTTTAAAAATTAAAACAGTTAAAAGAGGTAGAAAGTAGATTTAAATTCTTTGTTTGTCGTATTGTCGCAAGCTCCGTGCGTGATTCAAAAACTGAGCTAGCCGACGCAATTAAAATTATACATTAAAAATTAAAAGTTGACAGATTAAATTTTTTACCTTTTTTAATTCACAAAACGTGCGCATAGGGGTATTGCTACAGTATCACACCCCAAGTTATATGTCGCAACAACGTGGGGCTAAACTCAAATATTTCATCACAAAGTGAATTGGCGACCCGAACGTGGGACTAGACTAAAACATCTCATCACAAAAGAGAATAGCCGCGATAACGTAGGGCTGAACCAAAATATCACATCCAAGAGATCAATTAATGCACAAACGTAGGACTGAACTAAAAATAAAATAGCGCATCGACGTGAGGTTAAATCAAAATAAATTAAGTAAAAATTAAAGGCAACGAAATCGAGGGTTTTATTTTAAATTTAAAAATAATTATAAAACAGTAATAAAAATGGATAAAAGAATGAAGGAAATGAGAGAGACATTAAGGAATCAAGGAGTAGAAATAGGTTCACAGGAAAGTGTGATTTTACACGACACATCAATGGAAGCTGCAGGAAGAATGTTGGAGAGGAGTCATAGTGAAGAACACCGGTCCACCCAAGATTCAAGAATAATAGAAATGTTAATGGCACTAAATGACAGTATGAAGAAGAATGAACAAACCTTGATTAATATGACAGAGATGAACAAACAGACCATGAAAATATGATAGATAAGGCTATGCTAGAATTTGGGAAAAATTATGAATTTAGGGGAAAAAGTACAGAACATCGAAAGAAGTTATGGAACAGAAATTAGCCGAGTAAATAAAGAAATTGGGGATATAAAAATTAATGTAATGAATTTTGGCAGGAATAGGATGACATATAATCAAGAACCCTTAAGATCGAATCACCCAAACATAACATTGGATCAGTATACGAAATTTTCAGGAGATAACAAACTGAATCCAAAATTATTCTTAAAGGGCATCAAAACATTGACGCAGGGCATAACAGATAAGCAGTATAAATTAAATTTAGTAAAAGCTATGATAAAAGGCAATGCAGAAACATGGTTTGATCTGATCAAGGATGAACTAACACCGTTTTAAGATTTTGAGACCAAATGTTTGAGACAATTCTGGGGGGATACTCATCAATATAAGGTGAGAGACGATTTGATTATGGGAAGATACAATAAAAATTTAGGTATGACTAGGGAACAATACGCAATTAAGAAATTTAGTATAGTAAAACAGTTGGATCCTCCCTTAGAAGAGAAACAAATTATTAAATATCTGGCAGCACATTTTGAAGTAGAGGTGAGGCAGTACATTCCTCTACAGAACATTATGGATCGTGACATATTCCTAGAATACTTGCAGCGATACGATGATATGGGAATGAATTGCAGAAAAGAAGGTCGAACGATTTTACTCAACAGAAAAAACCAGAGAGAAAGCAGAGAAGGATGCCAAGCAACAGGATACCATATGAAAGGACGAATCATAATTACAGAGGAAGTAAACATGTCCTAGTGGTAGTAGATATATTTTCAAAATATACACGACTGTTTCCCACAAGAGACTGTAATACGATTGGAACCATCAATAGACTAGGACGATTTATAGCAGAAGAGGGGAGGTTCAGAAGAATCCTAGCTGACAATGCTACCTACTTCAATAATGCTCGATTTGTAGCACATTGGGAAAATCAGCAAATAGGGGTTGTCTTCTGCAGTATCCCGCATCCCCAAGGAAATCCTGCCGAACGATATATACAGGAAACATGCAAGTTCCTGCGAATGACTTCACATCAGGACCAACGAAGTTGGGAAAAGAATCTACCCAAGGTGGAGATGTTCATAAATCATGTCCCACACACGGTTACGGAGGAAGCCCCCATAAGTCTAATGAGATGAGTATATCCCGATCCACCATGGAAAATTGTGCCAAAAGAGGAGCAATTTGAACGGAAAATGCAAAGGGCTCGAAGAACACTACAAGGGAGGGCACAAAAATATACACAAAAGATGAATGAGAGGGTGAAAAAGAGGACTGTCTTTCAAATAGGAGACAAGGTCATTGTAAAGAATTTGAGAGTGGGAAGAAGGAACTTAAACATATGTGCTAAGTTACAACTGCCATACATAGGTCCATTCTTAGTTAACAAAAACATAGGTGGAAACACATATGAGCTGAAGGAACTCCATATAAACTTTTTATACCCGGATAGACACAGTAGGACAAGTACAATAGGATAGATTAATAATAATTAGGATAGGTTTAGGAAAAGTAAGAGTAGTATAGGTTGATGTAAATGAGAAAAGTATAGACAAATAGGAGTGGTTTATTAGAAATAGGAAGAGACGATGATACATTTATGTAAAATGGGAGAAGTATATGTAAATAGGAAAAAGTATAAATAAATAGAGATAGATAAACATTAGAAATATGAAGAGATAATGATACGTCGTATAAATTTAGGAAAAATAAGAAAAGTATAGCATACGTGTGTGATATTTTGAATCTGACCTACTTTGTAACTTCTCTTTAGAGAACATCCAATGCGAATTCAAACAGCTCCATATTTTTTACATGCACCTACATTTTTTCAACGTAGCACATGTGTGGACACGTTTTGAAGTCAAACCGGCCTATGTGTATTTGCAGCCTCTAAACAAAAGTAAAAATTAAATCAGTATCCAATTTAATTAAATACAGCATTCTTTATACAATTGACTTAGATGTGATTTTTTGAATCTGACCTACTTTATAACTTCTCGCTAGAGAACATCTAATGCGAATTCAAAACAGTTCCACGTTTTTTTCATGCACCTACATTTTTTCAACGTAGCATACGTGTGGACACGTTTTGAAGTCAAACCGGCCTATGTGTATTTGCAGCCTCTAAACAAAAGTAAACATAAATAAGAATCCACTTTAATTAAATACAATTGACTTAGATGCGATATTTTGCATCTGACCTACTTTATAACTTCTCGCTAGAGAACCGAATTCAAAACAGCTCCACATTTTTTCTGCACGCACTTAAATTTTTCCAACAAGGCATACATGTGGACACGTTTTGAAGTCACACACGTATGTTCCATTGAAAGTAATATAAAGCCGGTCTGACTTCAAAACGTGTCCACACGTATGTTACATTGAAAGTAATATAAGGCCGATCTGACTTCAAAACGTGTCCACACGGAGTGTACATAGAAACTCTCAATGGACAAGATACGCGTGCACCGTTTTGAAGTCAGACCGGCCTTACTATACTACTATTATCTAATTATTGAAAATGAGCTTCTTTCTTATGCATTAAATTAAATATAATTTTTATACAGTGTGCTCGCTATTGACCTTTTGTAAATTAGTCGATTTACTCCTATAATTGGTGGAATTATTTGTTTTTTTAACGTTCAAATTATTTACATTTATTCTACGATCCCTATGACTTCAACTAACCTTAAACTACCCTCTTATCATAGCATTATAGATATATATATATATATATATATATATATATATATATATAATATGTATTGATGTGATAAAGAGTTACGAGGGGTTATTAAAACCCAAAAATTGCAAATAAAACCCACTAAAATATAAAGGAACCGGAAAGAATAGAAATTTCCGAAAATTCATGGTTAAACCCTTAATGAAAGCGTACTTTTTAGCCATTAAAGTACAAGCGAAAAATTTAATTGCGTACATGTTAATAATTACCCTGTATATAAGCATTGTAAATTCATAGCAATTAATGTGCAGTTGCAAAAACACAATTCTGAGTTTTTAAATAATCACTCTACGATAAATACAAAGCCATTTATATTCACTTATTAGCATAAAAATACATTTCCTGTTGCATATAAAACATTCGTTTTATTTAGCGTAAGAACTATATCAACCTTGTTAAAGAAAATAACGCTTTAATCTTAATAAATGTGTATTAAAACTTGTTTTGCTGTGAACACCAATCTTTTGTTATAATTATGAAGATGCGGGTCTTTCTGCATGTGCAAAACCCGTTAGTAGTGGGGTAAGGCCGGTCCTAATTCAAAACGTGTCCACACGTATTTTCCATATGTAAAATACACGTGCACCGTTTTGAATTAGGACCGGCCTTATATACTTTCAATGTAAAATAGTTGTGAAAACATGAATTCTTATATACTTTCAAATGTAAAATACTTGTGGGCACGTTTTGAATTAGGACCGGCTTTATATTACTTTCAATGAAACATATTTCAAAACACACGTATGTTGAAAAATGTAAGTGCAGAGAAAATGTGTGTAGCTGTTTTGAATTCGGTTTTCTAGCGAGAAGTTATAAAGTATGCCAGATGCAAAATATCGCATTCAAGTCAATTGTGTTTAATTAAAGTGGATTCTGATTTATGTTTTTTATTTATGTTTAGAGGCTGCAAATACACATGGACCGGTTTCAATTTAAAATGTGTTCACTCTTGTGATAGGTTGAAAAGTAGATTGGCAAAGTACGCAGATGGTGGTAATCTGCTATATAAGGAGATTGCTCCTAATATTAATTTAATTAGTCAAAGAAAAGCAAATATGGATTTTAATACTCTTAATAAAACCACATATCGCAAACCTTATGTAAATTCAAAAGATCTTGTAGTGAATAAGAGGTTTGAAGTTTTAAAAGTGGAAACAGTCAAGACAAAATATGGAGAAAGAGTATTAGTGGAAACAGAAGAGTTCAAGAGTATATTGCCATTGAGATATTTTGAATACCTTCAAGCACATGGAGTAAAACAATTAAATGAAAGTATTGACTCGAACAAACACGTATACATAACTAGTAAGGGATCGATCGGTCTAACTGTCAACATAGAATTTTCAGAATAATATGTCACTAATCTAAGAAATTAGTTTATTATTATAATAATATACATTTTGTTCTTTACTGTTTATTTTATTATAACACATCTAAGTCGATTGTATAAAGAATGATGTATTTAATTAAAGTGGGATTCTGATTTATGTGTGTTTTACTTTGAGGTTATTACCTTGTTTAGAGAAAGTCTTGTTTCAAAAGAGAAACTTTTATAAAATACTATTTTTATTTACAGTTAAAATTTAACTATTTATAAATGAAAAAGTATTCATTAACTCTCGTTCTTGAAGTATCTGCTGCTCCCTCGCAGTCAGTTCCTCTCTTTTTTGATTTATTATTTCTAGCTCCAAATCTAGACGACGCAGTAGCTTCTCTCCACGCTTTTTAAATGCATTAAGCAACTCTACTGTGTCATCTTCGTAGGATTTGTCATCTTCACAGCAAACAGCCATATTAGATTCTGTACATAACTTTTTCATAGCCAACATGTTTTTGCCGGATCTGTGAGCATTACATAAAAGATTATTGGAGGTTCACCTTTTCTTTTGTATACTACCTGATGTTTCTGAGAGGATCAGAATGTACCAACGATCCAACGATAGCCTCAGAATTTCCAGAATGGTTTTTTGATCCTAATCTAATGTAACTTATAGATTAGTAGTGTTTTAAAACACATGTATAAATGTGAAAAAGCACTTACCGTGATATATCTATTACGTCACTATCAAAAATAGCAGCAGTGTCAAGTTCAGGTGAAGAAGAACCAAAAACTTCTTTAATCAAGTCTTCGTCAGAATATAATATAAATTGTTCTAGAAATTTTACGTTGGTACTACTACTAGTACTACCATTTTTGATCGATGATAAGTTACTAATTTTTTTAAAGTTGCTAGTAGTAGTAACTAATAATTATACAAGACATCTGATTGAATACTGTTGGTAAAATCTACGTGAAGTATTTATATTAAATAATAAACTGACCTGTTAGAAAAAATTAAAAATTTGCATCGTTTTCTGAAAAATTGCAAATGTTATATATATATTCAGCTCTGTAATCTATTCTAATGATTAAAAAACAGTATGTAAGCAAATATAATTATGCTTCAGCAGAAATAATGAATTGGATTCATTGTATGAAAAAAATTGCAACGAAGGCACATAGTAAAAAACCTAAATTAGTTTAATTTCGTTCAAAATAATGCAATGCAATTGCCCCTTAACTTGTATCCCCAATTATATATATATATATATATATATATATATATATATATATATATATGTATTGAATATATTGAATCTAATAGGAATTATTAGAAATTGCTAAATAAAGTATAAGTCCATTGCAACATTGTAATACAAGGATAACCCAGAGAGGTTATCGACAGTTCATGAGAACGGAATGCAACTTTGCATCCGTGAGGGCAGTGATACTGCAGGTGGCAGGTCGCAGGCGGTTAACATACCGCAATTACTTAGAATTAAGTTGTTACATTGTAATAAAGTGTACAATTAAGAGAAACGCAGACATGAGATCTGCAAGTTTCCACAGCCGTGTGAAGGGCAGGTTATTATAAAAAGCCCGGGAGCTCAAGACCCGGCAGTCAGTCTTCGAACTCCATACTTCGTTGTTCAAGCTACTCAATCGAGTCAGTCTGAGTATTACAGCTTTTGCATTGTTGTCTACCTAGACTACTCGCCCAGTACAATTAATTATTTTATTATTAAAGTTATTATGTACAAGTTATTCTAAATTTCACTGTAATTTCTGTTTCAAATCAAAATAAATTTGATAAGTGTTTCAAGTTGTTTTTTAAAAACACAGCTCCAAAGGCCCGAACCTTAACTGGCGCAGTCGTAACGGATGTCAAAAGGGCACTAAAAATCCAAAAATCGGAAGATTGGTGACCAAGAATTTTAATTCGCAATTTTGACAGAACCCAAACCAAGTTGGAGGAAGAACAAAAATAGTCTAAATCCAGCAACAAACCAACGTGGACAAGATACAGCATCGATCGAGCCCACAAAAGAAACAGATGAAGAAATTAATGTAAGTTCATTCCATTTATACCAATTTATACCACAAACTATAATTGATAAATGCCAGTTATTATTTTATTATTTTATTGATTACCATTTATGAATTTTATTTTATGCCAATATTTTTTGAAAATAGTTTACAAAGAAAAATTATTTTCAAACGAGACTTTATTTTGAGAAAGTGTTAATCTATGAGACTTGAATTTTAAAAGAGATTTTCTTTTAAAAAGCGAAAGAGACTTGATATTTAAAAGATTCTTACCACAATCATTAGAACAAAATCAAAAATAACTAACGCACATCCACTAATACCAAAATAAAAAACATTAACTAGCGCGATTTAAACGCACGTTTAATCCGGTAAACTAAAAACACAGAACGCAAATTAATTCTAAAACTAAAGAGTAATTCTTCAAACAAGCAATTACGGAACGATTATTTAAACCATTGACCTCTATAATACTGTATAAACTACAGCAAGAACATTCTGCATTAACTAAAACTACGGTAACTTAAAACCACCTAAGATAAGCAAAGTCCGCGAACGCAATATCATTATTACCTTAAAGAAATCGCTATTTAAAAAATAACTTTCAGAATCTTTGTACAGTACTATAGTAACGCAATTTGCATTATTAAATCCATAAAAGCGCAAAATTGCAACCAGCATCTAATGAGAAACTATTCACCACAACGATCTATAAATAAAATTGCAACTATCTTAGTACAAACACGGAATAAAACTAAACGTTTTTTAATTAAAATTACTCTTTATTTGCATTATCCCAGTACAAATACTGAGTGAAGTTAACGGTCATCGTAAAAAGCTTTAATTAAAACGCTCATAATTGCACCTGAAAACTTACATTACGGGAGATTTAGTTACAAGTCATGCATTACCGAGATATCTAAAAATAATTAGACGTATCATTTATGCAAAGCATTCAGCGAGTACGGAAGTGAAGTATTTAATTCCTATTAACACCTGTAAGTGTTAATTACCTCAACGTTTATAAGTGTATGCTATTCAGCACGCACACAATTACAAAGAAACGTGACTACTCCTTTAAGAGACATAACTTAAGTATTTAAATTACAACGATAAAGTGCAAAAGTAATTAACCTGCAAGTTATAATTAGAATACAAGACCGACAAACTAAAACGTTATGCAACTCAATTAAAACCGATATAACTGCAAATTAACATAACTGAACTAACACAAAGCTAAGTAAATATTGCGAGAACAAACCTATTCATTCTAGATTCTTTAGAAAGCAGAAACTCAAAACAAAATAAAAGCCGCGAGATAGAAAACAGGCAAATTCAAGGCTACGGTAATTAAATCAACATTATCGAGCATAAATCTCACAAGATCATTACCGCACTGTGTAACTAAGCACAAGTAACAGCAATTACGATTCTAAAAATAACCCGACGCAGTCTAAACTTAAAATTAACAAATCCAAACCAAAATTAATGCTGCAAATAGAAAATTTAATCTCAGTTTTTACAAAATTTGAATTTACCCAATCTAAACTAAAAATTAACAAATCCAAACCAAAAATAACGCTGAAAATAGCAAAATATATCTCAATCTTAACAAAATTTGAATTTACCAAACCTAAATGAAAAATTAAAAGATCTAAACCAAAATTAACGTTTCAAATAGCAAAATCAACTCCAATTTTTACAAAATTCGAAATTATCCAATCCAAATGGAAAATTAATAAAACCAAAGCAAAAATAACGCTACAAATAGCAAAACCAACCCCAATTTTTACAAAATTGGAAATTTCACAACCCAAACGGAAAATTAATAAATCCGAAGCGAAAATAACGATATACATAGCGAAATAAACCTCAATTAAAAAAAATTTTTTTTTTGAAGTTACCCAAAATCGAAAACAACCCTTAACCAACATGAGTAGCACATACATGCGACTGTATTTGGAGACAACACAGATATTTGATGGCACGCAGGCGCATCTTGTAAATTTCATTGGAGCAGCCGAAATGTTCCTAAAAACCTTCTACAAACCCGGAGATAGCGAAAGAAATTCATTGCTTATACGCTTGATAATAAGTAAACTAACCGGAGGGCACTAACCTTAATCGCCAGTAGGGACGATTTACAAGAATAACAGGAATTTAAACAGCTACTAATTGCATATTTTGAAGATCAACGTAACATAAAATGCCTGGTACGAGACCTAATAAACCTTAGAATGGAACACAATCAATCCCCCTACCAATTCGGAATGAAATGCCAAGACGTGAGAAGTTTAATACTAACAAAATTAAAAATCGAAGAACCCGATCAAAACGTTAGACATTTAAAAACAAAAATGTATGACGAAATGGCACTGGACACGTATATAAACGCTTTACCAGAACGACTATCAAATAAAATCAGATTCCAACGACCCCAAAATCTAGAAGAAGCTATGAACCTAGTAATAGAAGAAGAAAATGTAATGTATTACCGCAACAGACTATACAACCCCAACGCGAATAAAAGTTATTCACCAATAAAAACTATACAAGCCACAAGACAAACAATCCCTCAACAAAAATTCACACCCTTCAACGCACAAACAAATCAACCGCGAATTAATAACCCAAGTTTCAACAATACGAATGTTAATAACCAATATAAACATTTTTCAAAACCAACATTTAACCCAACTTTTACGAAACCCGCATTCCAACCAAGATTTAATCAAAATCTAAACCAACAAAGACCAGCATTCAACGCAAACCCCAATAGAAATACACCAATGAATAATAATCATAACAACCCTAATAATTATTATAAACCAACACCAATGGATACCTCATCTGGTAACACCAGACAAAATACAAAAATAACACATATCCGACAAAACCCTCATCAGAAACGCAATATTACATCAGAAGAACTATTTCATCAAGAAGTAGAAAAATTTGACACTGACCAGAATAATTACATTGAGACAGGTACGAACGATGAATCAAACCATGCAAAAATTTATGAACGCGACGAACAATACGAAACTTACGAGGAGTACGACGAAGAAAACTCGAACTCAAATTTTCAAATGGACCAATTCATAACCGACCAAACTCAATAAACTTAAATAACATAAATCACTTAGTACTACCATACATAGAAATACCCCACGCCGAATTCAAACTATTAATCGACACGGGTCCTCAAAAACATTAATTAGCCCCAGAACTGTGAAAAAACATTATTTAGCTTATGTAGAAAGAGAACCATTTAAAATTAAAACAGCCCATCAAACAACACTACACCAATTTGTAGCTAATATACCCTTACCGAGAACATTTAATGTTAAAATGAAACATAAATTTTGTGTATTCGAATTTAACGACAGATATGACGGCTTAATCGGAATGGACCTTCTAAGAAAATTAGGAGCCAACATTGACATTAAAAATCGCTTATTAAGGACGAAATACGGAAAAATCCCCATTAAATTTCAAAACACACAAATCGAACAAAAATACACAATAGAACCCCGAACGGAAAGAAAAATAAAAATCCCAGTAAAATCTAACAAAAAAATAGGAATAATAAATCATATGACTTTTCAACAAGGAGTAGAAACCCCAACCGCTTTAGTACAAATAAAAGATAACTATGCAACCACAACAGTATTAAATTCAAACGACTATCCCGTAGAATTATCATTGACAGGCCCAATTAACGTAGAAGAATTGAATTTTAACGAAATGGAAATAGATGAAAATTTAGAAAACGATTACAACCCAATAGAACATGACAAAATGTTAAGAGAAAATTTAACTAACATCCGCTTTAACACCGATATCAATCAAGAAGAAGAAAGAGCAATTAAGAACTTATGTTTCGAATACCGCGACATATTCCATTGCGAAGGAATACCATTAACATTCACCAACACAGTAAAACATAATATCGAGTTAACAGACAATAAACCAATCTTTACAAAAGCATACAGACTACCTCATGCAAGCCAAGAAGAATCTGACAGACAAGTAGCAGACTTATTAGAACAAGATATAATCCAGCACTCCAATTCACCATGGAGCAGTCCCGTGTTAATAGTACCTAAGAAATTACTTACATTGAGATTAATAAAAATTAGCTTTCATAAATAAAATTTAAACTAGGTTCCTTTATACAATGTTATAAAATTGAATTGAATAAAAAATTTTTAAGTATAAATAAAATATCGGTTTGACATAAATAAAATTTTTGACAGAATTCTAATGAATAGGTGGAAAGGTTGATTTTGTTAAAGAAAAGAGAAACGTACATGTGCAAATAAGCGGTGTCATATATACACATGTATTTTTGAACATTATGTAAATGTATATGTACTAATATACAATATATGTATACTCTTACGCATAAATACATTTTTAAAGAGATAATATATATATATATATATATATATATATATATATATATATATATACGTAAAACAATTTACCTATATAGACGTCTTCACACATACATATACACATATACACATATACCATAATATAATGCTTCTGCAAATTGGCCACCTCGCTCACCGGATTTGACACCAATGGACTACTTTTTATGGGAAATAGTTTAAAAGATGGTATATTCCAGACCAGTAAACACCGAAGAAAAATTGTGGGCACGTATACAAAATTCAGTTAATATTTTACGATTAGATGCATAGATTATGCAAAGGGTGCAGTCCAATTTTTTTCGTAAAATTAATTTTTGTGTACATGAAAATGGGGGTCATTTTGAACACTTACTTAGAGTTTTATTGAACAATTTGTAATGTTTGTAATGTTTGTTGTTTAGTTTGTTATTGACTTTGTGGGTTATTCTTCTTGTTCTTTGCCAGTTCATTATTACATTCTTATCATTATAAGCTCATTGTTGTGCAACGTTTTGTTGCTGTTGGTTTGTTGGTTCTTAAACACGTTCCAAGCTTCTTAGACCAGTCCTAATGGGCTGATCAGAATACAACGTCGTTGTACGGCGTTGGATGTAAATCAAGAGTTAAAAAGAACCGTTTTAAATGACTGTACACACAATGCACGGCGTTCGACTCCGTTTAACGTTAATAGTTGGCAAACTTTCTACTTTTACGACGGCGAATGTCAATTACGTTGAACTTCTAACCTTACTTTATTACTTTGAGTGTTGTACAAGCTTCTGTTGTTAGTATCTTTTTAAAAAACGAAATATTCCTACTTATTGTTTTATAATATTTATTAACATGGCAACTTTTGAAGAAGAATTGGTTGAAGTACTTCGCGAATATCCAATTATATACGATAAACGGGCTATTGGTTATAAAAACACTACTTTGAAGTTACAAAATTCATTTTGATGTAAATAAAAGTAATCAAAGATTAATAAAATGATAACAACTGAGGTTATTTTAATTGTTAAAATGAAAGTCGACGGCGTTAATCCTGTACATTATTTATTTCCTTACGTTGACGTCGTTAAACGACGTTGTATTCTGTTCAGCCCTTAAAGGAATATTCTTAATTACGGAGATTTGCTCAAAGATATAAACGTTTATTGCTGTAAATGCAAAATATTAGTAAACCGAAAAACAAATGATGATTTGACTAAATACCATCAATTTAACAATCACGGTGAATAATACTTATTAATGCATGCAATATTTAAAACAAAATTATTACATTTTTAGATACTTACCAATAAAATTTTGGAACGATAAAAATTAAGTATCTTGATGGTTCCAACAAAATGCGCATCATGCGACAGGTTCTTAAAAATATAGCGATTAAATTTTGTAATGATTTCGCTTATATTTGAGCCTTTCATTTTTTATTGTGTTTTGGTTGTTTTCTGATAGAAACGTCACTATTCGTATTAATCTAGATAGCGCATGCCCGATTTATCAATTATATCGAATTTTATTCTTAACCTTCTTCCCTAGTCTTTACGCTCGAACGAGTCCCGCGATAGGCTTTTTGAGGTTAGGTTACTGTTAGACATAAATATTATTATTAAAAAACAAAACTCACTTAATCCGCATATCAGAACAGTCTTGTTTTTCTGTTGCTAAAACTATTGCAGACTGTTCTGATAGGCGTGTTAAGTGATTTGTGTTTTGTGTCTTTTAATAATAATATCTATTTCTAAGAGTAACCTAAAGAAGGATTCGTTCGAGCGTAAAGACTCGGGAGGATGGTTAAGAAAAAAATTACTCCGCAGATGAATCTTTACAAGCGTCTCGCGGTAGAAATAACGCGGCTGTAATGACAGTTGTAAACAGATTGAGGTTACATAATTTTTTTGTTTACATATAGTGAATGAGATCCATAGAAATTACCTATTAATTTTGTTTATCGTGTTTTTTGTAAACGAGGAGTAAAAATGAATACTTGCGAAGATTGTGATTTTGAGTTTACACAAAAGAAGAATTTGTATGCCCATTTAAGAAAGATTCATGATTTTGAATATAGGAAACCAGTTACTTTAACTAGTAAATTTTTGTGTGATACATGTGGCAAATCCTTGACCAGTAAAGCAACTTTATGTCGTCATTGCAGAACTGTTCATAACAGTATTCTAATAATTCTCAACTCGTCAAGAATCAAGTGCTTTTATGAAAATTGTACAACACATCTAAAGCGATATAAAAAACTTCGACAACATTTGGCAAATGAACATCAAATTGAAACTAAACTTGATCAACTACATTTTAATTCACAATTAGGTTTGAAGATTATTATGCAAAGTGTTAATTATATACTAATTTTATTCTGTTCAACAGAGTTCAAAAACTGAAAAAACCAAGAACAGGAATCGATCGTACAACTACATTCCAAAACGCAAGGATTTTAGAAGCTTAAAAAGCACAGGCACTAATAAAATTGGAAGTGTTTGTCGCTCAAGAATGGAAGCGACGATAAAGAACGATGGGTCTGTTGCAGTAGACTTCTGGATAACTCATGTTGGACATACCAACGATATTGGTCGAGTTTTTTTAAGTAAAGAGAGTAAAGCAGAAATTGCAGGTATTTTCGAACATAAAGTTCTAGTTTGAAATTTTACAATTGATGTGTTTCAGAAAAATTAAAGGAAGATATTACATTTCAACATATATTGGATGATGTTCGTGATTCTGCTTTAAAACAAGAAAATTCACAGAGAATTTTGTTGTTAGAAACAAAAGATATGCACAATATTGTTAGGGACTTCAATATTGAGTATGATGTGAAACGTCACCTAAATGATGCAATTAGCGTACGGCTCTGGGTAGAGGATATAATGAACTTAGGAAGCGACTGCCCAGTGTTATATTATAAAAGCCAAGGTGTAGAAGGAAACCCAAATGACTCAAAAATAATTTTAGATGTTCAAGATTTTGCATTAGTCATAATCACTTCTTTTCAACGTGAACAGTTGCTTAAATTTGGGAACGACAAGGTGTGCGTTGATGGTACACACGGTACAAATAGTTACAATTTTCAGCTCTACACACTAATGACAGTGGATGAATTTGGTTCAGAGTGCCCAGTGGCATTTTGTATTTCAAATCGTGCTGACGAAATGATTTTCAAGTTGTTTTTTGGAAAAATTAAATCAAGAGTGGGAATTATATCAACTACTGTTTTTATGTCTGATGATGCTCCAGCATTTTTAATGCATGATCTTATGTTATGGCCAAGGTATCTCACCAGTTGCTATGTACCTGGCATGTGGATCGTAATTGGCGCAAGAATTTGTCAAAAATCAATGGAGGGATTGAAAAGAAAGTAGTAGTATATAAATCCCTTCGTGTTTTATTACAGTGTGTATCTATTGATGAATTTAATGACATTTTATATCAGGTAGTAGAAGATCTTTATGACTATGTTGATACACAATCATTTGCTGAATATTTTCATAATAATTATGCAAATCGTCCAACATCTTGGGCATATTGCTATCGATTGGGTTTAGGAATAAACACTAACATGTATCTTGAATCGATGCACAAAGTTTTGAAGTATGTGTATTTGGAAGGTCGGAAAGTAAAACGTTTGGACAAAAGCATTAATGCAGTAATGAAAATTGCTCGAGATAGCTTGTTTAAACGTATAATTAAACTTGCAAAGAATACTTCCAATGACAAAATTAATAGAATTAAACAAAGTCACAAAGCAAGTCTAACAATTACATCAGATTTTATTAGACGTCTTGAAAATGATAAGGAATTTTTAGTTACGTCGTCCACTTGTGCTTTTCAACAGTATCAAGTTACCAGAGTAGATGAGGCCTGTGAAGGTTCATGCCTAAGTTGTACAAAGTGCAGCGTATGTGTTCATACATTTCAATGCACCTGTATTGACAACATGATAAAGCTTAACATTTGCAAACACGTACATCCTTGTGCGATACAGTTTTACAAATCGAATCTTGACACCTTTGCATATTAGTAACGTTAATGAACTTTTCAGCAGTAATATTTTACATGAAGCAAAATCTTCAAAAAATGATATTATTAAAAAAAATAGCCGAGCTAATAATAGGCCTATGTGAGAATACTTCGTTAACTGACGACGTACATCTGGCTATAATGAGGCAATTTGATGAAATCATTGACACATTAAATAAAGCAAAATTTATTGATCTAAAAACTACAGAGGAGATTAATATTAATAAAAAAGTTGAACATCAGGTGCGGTTTTTTCAACAAAGAAGAAATCAACTAGGAATAATGATCTTAAAAAGCCTACCCTAACAGAAGAAATTTTTATTAGGGATGGTTTGGTTATTAATAACTCAAACCTTAATATTAATGTTCATACAAGATCTGATCATACATCACCTGATTTTAAGTTAAGATAAGACAGTGTATTATCTCAGTAGAAAGTAGGTTTAATTAACACTAAAGCTTATAAGGTTAAATTTTGTTCTGCTTTCTCTTGTTTGGGAATAAAATCCGATGGGGAAACCACTCGCAGAAATACATGTACAAATTACTGGAAATTATTACAATCAAAGCGATTTTGATGGGAAACCTACAAATACGCGACTAATCTAATTTAATCCTCAGTTTTCACTTTGTTTTATCAGTGTTACAAGCGCTGGTAAGTTATTGTAATTTCGTCAAATCTGTCTGATTGAGTGTTCTTATATTAACAGTGCAGTATTTTAGTTTTACTTTTAGTCGGAGTACCAAAATAATATTAATTTTCTATCTTGTTTTTTTACATATTTTAGTCGACTGACAGTGCAAACAAAATTCTCGACAAAATAAAATTAGTTTCTTTCTTAATTAATTTAGGTATTTATTGAGAATGTATATGGGTACATAACGTGTTTACTTTTTAAAAAATAAAAATACAATTATTGAAACCTCAAGCCTCTATTACTATTATTAAACACATTTCACTCAAGTAATTAATAATTTACAAATCAAATTAAAGAAATCCCAGCAAAGTACCTTTAAACTGCATATTGACACAAGTACGAAAGATACCTAGAATAGCAACAAGTTAGTACAAAATACCAAGTTGTTTACATACAAGAGCTAATATATATATATAGATAACATTCGTGTAAAGTTAATTTCCTTCATTGCAATAAATTGAACTTCTTTTTTATCCAAAGTTGGTTGCTTATAGAAACTGGTCTCTTATATTCAAATCATGAAATTTTCTTAAGTGACCATACAAAGTTTTATTTTACGTAAATTCAGAACCACAATCTAGGCAAATATTCATTTGTTACTTCTCCTATATAAATAAAGAGATAAACAATCAATTTAACATTAACACAGACCTCATCCAATTTATGTAAACAAAAAAATTATGTAACCTCAATCTGTTTACAACTGTCATTACAGCCGCGTTATTTCTACCGCGAGACGCTTGTGAATCTTTCCATTGTGTAAAATTAAAATTATAAATAGATTTATTTAGTTACTAACTTCGATTTAAAAATAATATCTTTAAATGCAAATATTTGTTCCCTGGTTTATTAACAACCAATTACGATTAGACAAGTAGTTCGTCCAGGTTTCTAGATAGCGCTTTGCAGCATAAAAATTTTCAATTGAGTTAGTTTTCTACCTGTTCTTGTCTATGGTTATTTATAATCGTTATTTTAATATGTCTGCCGGCCGGCGAGCATAATTCGTGGTCTGTCGTTCTCAGTGAATGTTTTTAACTTCTGTAAACTAGAAATTTAATTGAACAACAAAATATATCACAAAATTAACGTTAGAAATAATGGGCATTGCCGTTTCAAGTTTGTTAACGCGTTTATTCGGTAAAAAACAGATGAGAATTCTTATGGGTGAGGTTTTAGGGATACATATTAGTTTACTCTTGTAATTTGTGAAATGTTTTACAGTTGGATTAGATGCTGCTGGTAAAACAACCATCTTGTATAAGCTTAAGTTAGGAGAAATAGTGACCACAATACCCACAATTGGATTTAATGTTGAAACAGTGGAGTATAAAAATATATGTTTTACTGTATGGGATGTTGGTGGACAAGACAAAATTCGTCCCTTGTGGCGTCATTATTTCCAAAACACTCAAGGGCTTATATTTGTAGTGGATTCCAATGATCGCGAACGTATTGGTGAAGCAGAGCGTGAGCTGAAGAATATGGTAAGCCTAATGTTCTATATTTTGTACTGACATTAATTTGTTGTTCTTAACATTTAAACTTTCTTTGACTACAGCTAGATTCGTCAATATATAATAAAAGATTGTTAACAAAATAATTAGTAGAAGTTAATGCTAAATGACTAAAAACTGAAATTGTCGTTTTATATTGTTGATAGATATTTCACATTTTACATTATTTCTTATGGGAATATTATTGTGGATAATTTGTAATACTACTGATGGGATAATCAAATAGTAGCGGAGATTTACGGAAATTAACATTTATATATCAGAGAGGATTTCCATTGGTATATTGTAAAGAACGATATGTATGTATGTAATTTATTTGTACCCACCAATATACGATACTTATTCTACATCGCAACTTAAAAATTGCCCTTCAAAATTCTTCTACTCTATAGTACCAACGTTTTCCCAACACGACTAATAATGCAAATTTAAAAAGTGATTGGAACTTTGACTTTAATTATTTTGTCTGATAATTTTTTGTTTAGAGTAGGAGCCATATATTCAAAAGATTTTTGAGTAGTTGTGGATAATCCTCTAATTTTATAAACATTATCAACACACATATTGTGGATATGGATGAAACCAACAACAACAAAATTTTATGTATTTTTATAAAAAGTATTAATAGTTTCAACAACAAATATTAAAGAATAAGTAAGCACTTGAAGCTTTTTTGAATAAAAGTTGACAGTGTACATTTCTTACTCATACACACAACACGAATTGCTTATTTTTGAAGTTTAAGCATTACCTGCATTTGGTCTTTAGAGAAGTTTTCCTAGAAAGCGATATCACAATGCAACCTTGACTCACACGTTTTTTATATATAGTTATGGCTTCAAAAAATCTAGCTGTTAATTCACAGAAAAGCTCGGTGAGGTACTCTGCTAAAATCCTGTTTCGGTACAATATCGAACATCTCAACTGTACTAACTAACTTGGTTGCCACCTAACTCTATGGGACGGGTGGTATGTGTTTGAAGAAGTTTTCAAAATGTTATCAGGTATGAACTATGTCTTAATCCGGAAATATCTTCGATGCCACCTAATCTTACAGGGTTTCTAGGGAAAACCCTGAAAAAGTATAACAAGAGGATGCCAAAATCTGAGATAAGAAAGTTGATCATGGCTTAAAATTTACCTGAGAAATTGTTAAGTACACTATTGCTTAAACATAAAACAAACATTAATCATAAGAACACCATTAGACCTATTTAAAACTGCTAGCTGAAAGGAAGGTTTTTGTAATCAAATGTTAAATAATTTGAATTTTCAATCATGCCTTTAGATAATTGCAAAATAATTTATTATAACAAAACTAACTATACCTTCACATTAATTGAGAAAAAACAAATATAAACATGTTAATACATTATTATACACAATTGTGTTTTCAACAGTACCACACACGTTTTACTTACAATTTAATTTTAACAAATTGGTGTGTAATAATAATACTCATGAGGACACTTTACATAAATCTCTTTGGTTCGCAACCATAAATATTCTTTGTGTTAATATTCAATCTTTAAACAATAAAATCTATGCTGTGGAAGCATTTTTTATCTCTAATCATATTAAATGTGACCTGTTATGCTTAAATGAAGTGAATATTAAGAAGGATGCATTACAATTTGTTAAAATTAACAATTTAGTGCCAATTTTTAACTTCATCAGATCTAACTTTTCTCGGGGAGGGATGGTTTTTTTGTTGACGAGAAATTTTGCGACATTCCTTATATTTTGAAGTCCACCAATAAATACTCAATTGCATTACATGCTTAATTGTATGCTGTACATTTTAATGTTATCAATCTCACCATTATTACAATTTATAAATCACCTAATAACGAATCAATAGATATATTTTGTGAAATGCTTCACAAAGTATTTAAGAATTTAGGTTCGCCTATCCAGTCATATTTGGTGGTTTGTAGTGATTTTAACAAACTTTTATTTTGAATCTAACGAGAAAGCAACATTAACACTGATAGATGTTTTTGATTCCTTTGGTTTAGACTATGTTAATCAAACAGCTACTCGTTTTTCACATTGTTTTGATACAATTTTCGCCCACATTCTGTCCCTTACCTGTTCTGTGGTGAATATTGGCTTGTCCGATCATTACGGACTGGCAACTTAATTAAACCTAAATGATAATTCTGAAGTAATTAGACCTCTTAAATTTTACCGACGGTATACACTTTCCATATACACTTTATGGCAAATATAAATTTTTTAACCATCTTAAAGTAATCGATTGGAATTTTATTGACGATATTAGTATGAATACTAATGACAAATTTACTAACTTTATTTCCATAATTGCTTCTGCAGTTCATCTCTGCTTCCCAATCAAGCATTATAGAGCAATGAAAAACACTTGCAAAAAAAGGTCAATTGGTTTACAGATAACTTAAGTTTTGTATCCATAGATATTACTCTTATAAATTGTATGTTTAGATTGCAGACTTACTGGCTTAATAATAATGACTTTGAACAGAATAATTGATTCCCATAATTACATCAGCAGACATTTTGTGTAGACCACATCCATCTGTCATTAATCTGCCATACCACAATTTATGATTTTTTTAAGAGACTTTCAAAATAACTTTACATAAACAAGAAACTACAGCAATGTCTTATTGTCCAATTCTAATACAATATATATATATATATATATATATATATATATATATATTGCTATGCTACTACTGGAATTATCGAGCCCCTACGTGGGCTGTTATGTTAATTATGCTATGTCCCTCTAAATTATTTGCGCTCCATCATTTGGGCGACCATATTAATTTTACTATGGATAAACAAGATTATAATTATCTCCTCCGACGTTGGGCTGTCTTATTAATATTGCTATCAATTCCCTCCAGAAACTTAACTGGATTTTATCTTGAACCAACCTTGTCTACCAATAGCAAAATTTGATACATTACCGCCTTACTTGTTATCAATTTCCTATTCAACTCGTAGCTCCTCCTTGAACTATTTAAATTATCAAATTACTTAACTTTATCTTATGACCTCGACTAGCATTTATTTGGAATTATAAAATTCAGGTAATTAGATTTTATATAATGAAACCAATATTATTTACAGCTTTTGTAAAATATTTGAAATACACTTTTCAATTAGTTAATGTTGTCAATTTCATTTATTAAACATCATATACTATTTACTCAAAACTCAAAGTCACCAAAAAACCTATTATCTTTATAAACGAAGTGTAGAACGTTCTAAACCTGTTATCATATCACGCACTTTATACGTATTCAAATCCTTTGTTGACTTTTTCACATTAATTTATATTAAGCAAATTCAATATTCAAAACAAAAAATATAGAAAAATAAAATGTCTTAGAACTAAAAATCTGACCTGGTCTATTTTTCTTCACATCGACGCATGCATTTGAATAAAATTATCTTCCCCCAATTCAGGATTATATTGTCTATCCACGCGCTTGAACCATTGCATTTAAATTATCGCCATTACCCTCTGGACTACCATTATTAACTTATGTACCCCAATTTATTGTCATTTCATTTCAGACTTATTACTTCTTATTCTCGTCAATTTCCCCAAATTTAGAATTGTATTATCATCATTTATTTTCCCTATTGCATTTATTCTCCACGTACTCGAATATCGTAGTTCATTTTCTCCCCTTACTCAAAGATTGTAGTCTGTTTCCTCCATACTTAGAATTTGAATTTTTCTCCCCGGCTTTAGAAATCGTAGTCTATTTTCCCCGGACTTAGAAGCCCTATTATTAATATGTTTTAGTTTAAAATAAAATTCCACATAATCTACTTACGTTTAATCGGCAATTATAGTTTTCATCTTGGCACATATTTTATCTTTCACTTTTAAAATTATTACGTATCACTTTATTTCATAGTGGCGCACTTCGGCCTTTGTTGAGTTGCAAACTGACCTCGTTATCACTGTACCTGCTAATATATTATTCAGTTCCCACTCCGTCAGTGGGTATGTCTACAAACTCGTCGCTCATTTTTAACCAATCAAATAATTACATTCAAAGTAGTTTCTGATGTAATTTTCTATGCTTCCCAATAATTGTAACCTGCTTGCAGCTGTCTTCGTTATCATGGCGGCTCCGTGGCGTAGTGGTATGTGTGTGACTACTACGCCCTAGGTCCCGGGTTCGAATCCCGACACGGTTTGCTTGAAAAATGTTAGGCGAACATTTTTCGCAAAAATACACCCTCGTTCGGATGAGAGGTAAAATGGAGGTCCCGTGTGTGAGTGTTGTCACGCACGTTAAAGATCCCTACCTTGCTTGGAACAGCAAGGATTTGGCAAAATTCAAAATTTTTCAGTTAAAAAGAACTCGCTTCCTGGCCAATGTAGTACCTTCGGGTGGAGCATTAGAAAATCACATGTAATGTCTTCGTTATCAACATGCGGTGTTTTGATAAATCGAATTGCTTTTCCATAAACAACTGATGCAATTCGACTTTTAATTTTCATATCTGCCTGTTGTTCACGCAATTTTTAATCTTCTTTCTTATCAAAAATGGTTAACTATTTCGTACGCATTTACCTATGCTACCTGAAGCTCTATTTCTATCTCCGTATTAATCTGATTGTTTGGAACTCTTTTGAATGCGTGTCTGATTACACTTTATTATGTTTACATATAAATATACGCGTGCTTCCACTGAAAAATATAATCGCTTGCCTTACCTAAATTACCTAAAACTTTATCTACAGGGTATTAAATATTTACTATTTATCTAATGAATGTCTTCCTGGTTTCTACGCTAACTATGCGTCTTCCTATGTTTATCTGCGCCGCTTAAAACTATTTATACTTTATATACAGGGTGTTGACTGTTTACTATATACAAACTATCTCCATTTCTCAATTCTTTACTAAATGAATGCAGTTTTCTGCTGCCTATGGTAATTACTCATTTCTAAATGACCTTTACTATAAAGTACACCCTTAAACAACCCCTTATCACAGCAATATATATATATATATATATATATATATATATATATATATATATATATATGTATGTAAAACGTATATTTTGAGACTGCGATTTTTTGCACTGGAAAATCGTTTATCCGGAGCTGCATAACAAGGGTGACTTGTCATTTTTATTTATATGCCCTTATTTTCAAAATTATTGCAACTTTACTATAAAATGTTCAGTTTGAGACATATTATGTTTAACGCATAGTTTGAACCAGGGTCTGAAACTATACATTCAGCATGTAAATGAGACATATTATGTTTAACGTGTAGTTTGAACCAGGGTCTGAAACTATACATTCAGCATGTAAATGAGACATACCCCCAAAGTATGCGTATGATGCCATAAATACTTATGTTTCTGTGTCTTATCGTTTGACAAGGTTGGAAAAACGTTTAGTATTATTTAGTACGTTTATGCTGTAGTTGCATAATATACCAAGAATGTTTTAAGGTTTTCTTTATATACATATAGTTAAATGATATGTAAAGTGTTTCCTCTTTAGCTAATAGCTACGATTCCTAGATAGGTTTCCTATTAAGACCACCTATTGGGTAGCCGATATTCAATTTAACTTTATATGGAGATGGTTTTGTCTTTATTTTACATTTTGTAATATTTTGTTAAAGTGAATGCTTACGAATTAAACAGATAATTTTTCTGTTAGACTACATAGGGCTATGTATAAACTTTTAAAAAAGACACATCAAGGCATTTAGCCATGTCCTGTATGTGGACAACTAATCATACATCATTTGAAAATTGTTAGTTTCTTAATAAGTAATTAGTCTGGTATTTCGCCAATTTCTTGTCAATTATCGGCTTCAGTCGCCTTTGATAATTCCCAACAATAAAAGTGCACCTTTTTTTATTGCAGGAGCGGATTCTGCAGCTTCTTGTGTGTGTGTGTGTGTGTGTGTGTGTGTGTATGTGAGGGGGAGGGGGGAGAGAGTATAAACATCCCTTAATACACTGCCGTTATTACACGGTCTCAAAAAATCAATTATTTGCCTATGTTTATAGTGTCATCCTAAACATATGTAGTTCGAGCTATTTTAAACATGTTTGTAGAGTACAAAACACATAGTTTGATCTAATGACAAGAATAGCAACGCCATCATAGTGATGAATGCATTTAACAATTATTGAGTGTGACACGTAGAAACACGTCTATATATGGTATTATAAGTAATACTTTGGGGTATTCTCATTTACATATATTAAATGTATAGTTTTCAGACCCTGGTTCAAACTATGCTTTAAACGTATAATACGTTACATCATCATCATCATTTTATTTTCGACCTTACTTAAGGTCGGTTTGACGCAACTCTAACTTCTTTTCTATTCTGTGCTAATCTAAAAGTTCTACATATCCTTCACAATCTAAATTTCTAATAAATTGACTAGTATAGCTTGGTCTAGGTCTTACTACACTTTTCTATCTTTTTCTTATCTAGCTAGCTCTACATAGATATGACCAACCTAATGGTTGTTAAAGAACTCCAACATGTTTACATGATTCCCATTTATAGGAAAATGAAATACCACCTAGTTTTCCCCTCCAAAAAAAAGAAAAGTGTTAAATTATATTGTTATGGTAAGGTTTAGGCAACGAATCACTACCAACATGCCAGATTGCTAACTAATTGTGAGTTATGTCATGGTTAGATTTAGTTAACTGATTTTTATTATTTTTTTTTGTGTTGTTTTCGAACTTACTTAAGGTCGGTTTGACGCAGTTCTAAATTCATTTCTATTCTGAGCTAGTCTAAAAAGGTCTACATACCCTTCACAACCTAAATCTCTAACAATTTAACTAATATAGCTTTGTCTAGGTCTTTCTACTTTATCTTTATTTGGTAGTCCATAATCTATTACCTTACTAAATAGTCCCTCATGCATTAGCTGGCGCCCTATCATTCTATCTCTTCTGATCATTAATTGTTTCTACATACAGGGTTCCTCACCTATATAGGTTACATAATAAAAATACTTTTAAGAATTAGCATATCTTGAGCTTTTGCCCGTTTGCACCAAACACGTCTTAGGTAAGGAATAATAAAGGAATCCTTAAATTATAAGTAGTCCTTAATTCAAAATGCATTGCACCAATGCTTGAATGTCAACATCTTAACTAAGTAGGTGATACTATTGGCAACGTTGTAGTTTAAGTCATTGTTTAGGAAGTTTTAGGTTTATTACTATAAGGGTTGGCAATTTGGCATTGCAGATGCAGAAATGCCGATCAAGTTTTGTCAAATGTAAACATAGATTTAAATTTTTTTGTAATTTTGCTTTATACCCATAGTCCTGTCCAAGTATTATGATGGAAAATAAAAGGAGAGTTGTTAGCACCTCATTTATTAAAGTAGCACTGTTATTTCTAGAATAGTTGTTTACACTATTAGATAATATAATAATGTATTTTTTAAATTTCTGCGTGTTTTAAATTTTTGGCACATTCCTAACATGCAACTTACTTAACAGCACCCTTATTAAATTCTAACAAATGCTCTATTTCAGCTAATACTTGTAAGACAGTCCTTTTGATTAATCTAAATTTTTGAAACACAAACAAATGTAAATTATTTATCCTTCCCATTAAAATAATTGGATCTTTCATTAATTAGTGTAGGAAACCCATTGTACATAATATACAAAATCTTATAATACAAAAATAATTCAACACTAGAAACACACAGGAAGAAAAGTTTAATTATAGATTAAAAAGGAATTATATTGATATGTGTTTACATTTTAAGTTGTGAGGTTAGAAATCGTTCCTTAATATATTTGAGAAAGGAATTTTGGGTACTTAACACTAATTAAATCTGGAATTATGAATGTGGTGCAAACGGCCATTTTAAAACTACTGCAATTATGGTTTTAATTTTCTTCGTGTCATAACTAAAGTTAAAATTATATTAGCATAATCTTTATTATAATTCACAAATATATGATTATTTGAACGATAATCTGATAATTGTCCAAGTGACCAAGTTTAACTGCATAAAAAAAGCTTCAACCCTGGCCACCCATTGGTGATGCAACCTGCGTGCTCCTGCGGTCATCTTTGCGGTTGTTACAGAGTCGAAATAATATGTGTATGCGAAAATAGTGGATAGGTTAGGTTACTGGAAAAAATGTTTTACTACTTTATATGACTGAACGGGCACAACAGCCATTCCGAATGGACCTACACCTTGAAGAAGTTTTAAATTACTAGAACAGGTGGAATGCCTACTGCGTTCCAGTGATCTAAAGAGCCAAACTACAGGTTCAACCAAATTAGTAAGGTCTTTAGTAAGGAACCAGAATAAGACAGGTTCCCGAAATAGCGCAGTGGTTCATAGGAGTCGGTATGGCATTCTAAGACACATCACCGCGATGTAGAAGGCAACGGAAAACCACCACGTTACCTCCCAAGTACAAAGCGTATTTAAATTGTATTTAAAATGATGGCATCCTCTGAGGCAAAATATTCCGGAGGTAAAATAGTTCCCATTATATAATTCTAATCTCTTTGAGTATTACAAACATTTTCTTCCATTTTATATTGTCGAATGCTTTTTCCAGATCTACAAACTCTATATACACGCTTTCCCCTTTTCTATTGTTTCTCTATTGTCATCCTCATAGCTGAAATGGCTTCCCTGTTTTGCATAAACCCAAATTGATCTTCTCCTAGTATTTCTTCTACTCGATTTTTATTCGTCTTTGTACAATTCTAGTTAATATTTTGACACGTTTGCTGTCAGACTTAATGTTCGAAAATTTTCACATCTATCCGCTGTGTGTTTCTAGTGTTGAATTATTTTTGTATTATAAGATTTTGTATATTATGTACAATGGGTTTCCTACACGAATTAATGAAAGATCCAATTATTTTAATGGGAAGGATAAATAATTTACATTTGTTTGTGTTTCAAAAATTTAGATTAATCGAAAGGACTGTCTTACAAGTATTAGCTGAAATAGAGCATTTGTTAGAATTTAATAAGGGTGCTGTTAAGTAAGTTGCATGTTAGGAATGTGCCAAAAATTTAAAACACGCAGAAATTTAAAAAATACATTATTATATTATCTAATAGTGTAAACAACTATTCTACAAATAACAGTGCTACTTTAATAAATGAGGTGCTAACAACTCTCTTTTTATTTTCCATCATAATACTTGGACAGGATTATAGGTATAAAGCAAAATTACAAAGAAATTTAAATCTATGTTTACATGTGACAAAACTTGATCTGCATTTCTGCATCTGCAATGCCAAATTGCCAACCCTTATTGTAATAAACCTGAAACTTCCTAAAAGATGACTTAAATTACAACGTTGCCAATAGTATCACCTACTTAGTTAAAATGTTGACATTCAAGCATTGGTGCAGTGCATTTTGAATTAAGGACTACTTATGATTTAAGGATTCCTTTACTATTCCTTACCTAAGACGTGTTTGGTGCAAACGGGCAAAAGCTCAAGATATGCTAATTCTTAAAAATATGTTTATTATGTAACCTATATGGTGAGGAACCCTGTATGTAGAAACAATTAATGATCAGAAGAGATAGAATGATAGGGCGCCAGCTAATGCATGAGGACTATTTAGTAAGGTAATAGATTATGGACTACCAAATAAAGATAGAGTAGAAAGACTTAGACAAAGCTATATTAGTTAAATTGTTAGAGATTTATGTTGTGAAGGGTATGTAGACCTTTTTAGACTAGCTCAGAATAGAAACGAATTTAGAGTTGCGTCAAACCGACCTTAAGTAAGTTCGAAAACAACACAAAAAAAAAATAAAAATCAGTTAACTAAATCTCACCATGACATAACTCACAATTCGTTAGCGGTCTGGCATGTTGGTAGTGATTCGTTGCTCAAGCCTTACCATACCATATAATTTAATAAACGTCACCATGACATAACTCACAATTAGTTAGCGGTCTGGCATGTTGGCAGCGATTCGCTGCTTAAACCTTACCATAACAATATAATTTAACACTTTTCTTTTTTTTTGGAGGGGAAACTAGGTGGTATTTCATTTCCTTATAAATGGGAATCATGTAAACATGTTGGAGTTCTTTAACAACCATCAGGTTGGTAATATCTATGTAGAGCTAGCTAGATAAGAAAAAGATAGAAGAGTGTAGTAAGGCCTAGACCAAGCTATATTAGTCAATTTATCAGAAATTTAGGTTGTGAAGGATATGTAGAATTTTTTAGATTAGAACAGAATAGAAAAGAAGTTAGAGCTGCGTCAAACCGACCTTAAGTAAGGTCGAAAATAAAATGATGATGATGATGTAACCTATTATATGTTTAATACATAGTTTGAACCAGGGTCTGAAAACTATACATTTAATATATGTTAAATGAGAATACCCCAAAGAATTACTTATAGTACCATAAATAGGCGTGTTTCTACGTGTCACACTAAATAATTGTTAAATGCATTCATCACTATGATGGCGTTGCTATTCTTGTCATTAGATCAAACTATGTGTTTTGTACTCTACAAACATGCTTAAAATAGCTCGAACTACATATGTTTAGGATGACACTATAAACATTGGCAAATAAATGATTTTTTGAGACCGTGTAATAACGGTAGTGTATTAAGGGATGTTTATACTCTCCCCTGCCCCTGCACACACACACACACACACACACACACAAAGAAGCTGCAGAATCCGCTCCTGCAATAAAAAGGTGCACTTTTATTGTTGGAAATTATCAAAGACGACTGAAACCGATAATTGACAAGAAATTGTCGAAATACCAGACTAATTACTTATTAAGAAACTAACAATTTTCAAATGATGTATGATTAGTTGTCCACATACAGGACATGGCTAAATGCCTTGATGTGTCTTTTTTAAAAGTATATACATAGCCCTATGTAGTCTAACAGAAAAATTATCTGTTTAATTCGTAAGCAAACAAAATATTACAAAATGTAAAATAAAGACAAAACCATCTCCATATAAAGTTAAATTGAATATCGGCTACCCAATAGGTGGTCTTAATAGGAAACCTATCTAGGAATCGTAGCTATTAGCTAAAGAGAAAACACTTTACATATCATTTAACTATATGTATATAAAGAAAACCTTAAAACATTCTTGGTATATTATGCAACTACAGCATAAACGTATTTCTCATTTACATGCTGAATGTATAGTTTCAGACCCTGGTTCAAACTACACGTTAAACATAATATGTCTCATTTACATGCTGAATGTATAGTTTCAGACCCTGGTTCAAACTATGCGTTAAACATAATATGTCTCGAACTGAACATTTTATAGTAAAGTTGCAATAATTTTGGAAATAAGGGCATATAAATAAAAATGACAAGTGACTCTTGTAATTTATGTGATTATGTAAATTATGCACATTTGTGAGCTATGTTTTGCCTGAAATATTATTATTAACTGACATGTTAGTCTATATGAGAATGTCTAATATAAATTATGTCGTGTAAAGTTAAATAGTTGAGCTTTTGGAAGTCCAACAGTAAACAAATGTTATATGATGTGAAAGTGTCTAATGTACATACAGCTTGTAGAATACATAAATAGACAAAAGTGTAATAAATAAATTATAATAGTTGTGTTAGTATTGTTAATGGACCTATGGTTAAGCAGTTAGTTTAAGAAGATATTAGTGCTTGTAAATTCATTAGTATGATAGTGCTTCATTGTTAATTGGACTGAAAACATCTATAAATAAGGCATATACTGTTAATTAGGCTTGTGAACGGTGAGCAATAAAGACTCTTGTTATTACTTGTTTTAAACCAGTGAAGCGCGGTGGTAGTAACCCGCTACACTGGTGTCAGCCTGTGTGGGGTATATAGTGATTAATTTAAAAAAAACACAAGTCTACAGATATTTAAGTAGTTTGTATATACCTGTAACAAGAAGCCAAAGTAAGATGGACGCAAAAACTTTAATGATTTTCCTTAAGGATTTTAAATCCTGTGTAGAAGAAAAGTTATGTGAAAATGCTGCAAAAATGGATAAAAAGCTTAGTAAAAATGTTGAGAAAATGGAGGAGAGGTCGGCTAACTGGAAGTCACACTAAATGAAAACGTAGAGCGGTCAGTTGAACTGGAATCGACCCTTAAAACGTTTAAATACGGTATGGAAGTGGCACTTAGTGAAAATGCTGAGAAAATAGAAGAAAAATTAAGTGTAAATGCTGCGAAAAGAGAAGAAAAGTTTATTGAAAATATTGAGAAAATGGAAAGGTTAGGTGAAAATGCTGCCAAAATGGAAGAAAAGTTGAATGAAAGTACAGCCACGTTAGAACAAAGATTAACGGAAAGCTCCATTGCATTGAAAGAAGATTTCACTGAACAGGTAAAACAGTTGAACAAAAGTTGGACAGTGAATTGGTAAAAATGGAAGAAGATATGATGAGACTACAAAAACAAGTGATTTCACTAACAACGCGGCCACTTGAATTAGTAAACCAAGTGGTAAATTAGAACATCCCAGAAATAAGAAGCATGGAAGAAAGCGATTCAATACCGTCAAAATTTAAAGTAAAACCACCCACATAACATGCTAAAACACCTTGGCTCACATATTTGAAACAATTTGAAGCTGCTGCAATACCGAACGGTTGGTGCAACAAAGAGAAGGCTATCTCCTTAATAGTGGCCCTACGGGGGGAAGCTCTTAACATCTTACAAACGATTTCCGATCACCAGCAGAATGATTACGGTCTCTTAACATCAAAGCTTGTAATGAGATATGGAGACGCTCACCTTCAACAGGTTTACTATGCACAAGTTAAGAACTGCTCGCAAAAGACAAATAAAAGTCTTCAAGAATTTGAAGCTGACTTCGCCAGATTAGTTAGATTGGCATACCCAACAGCACCAGATAGCTTTCTCGAACAACTAGCTGTACAGACATTTGTGGATGGCGTTAAAGATGGCGAAATACAGCAAGCGCTAAGGTTAGCACGGCCAAAAATGTTAGATGACGTACTGGCCCATGCGCTTGAATTTGAAGCAGCTAAGCAGACATCACACAGGATGAGTCATCAAGTTCGGTCTGCCTTAGAATAACCTGGTCAAGCGCAGAACAGCATAGATGAAATAATTAACAGTGTGGCGGAAAGGCTGGCAAGACAGCGACCTCGGAGATGACGTCTGCGATGCTAGAGCTGCGGTGAAGTTGGTCATATACAGAGACGGTTGAGCAGCAGGAAACTAAAGCAAGTCGACGTAAGGGGGCATACGTCGACAGCACAACCTAGTGCCCCGGAGATTATCATCCTTGCTGCATTGTCGATGGGAAGTCTAGACAGCATCTATATTGATGGTAGAATTAATGGTAGGGTTGCCCGATTACACGTGGATAAAGGAGCAACAAGGACTATTGTGAAACCAGATTTGGTTGGTCGTGGAAAAGTGCTACCTGCATCGGTGTGTCTTCGAACGGCAAGTGGTGAGAAAATTTGTAATCACGGAGAGACTGCCGATACGTTGACAATCGGGGACAAACTAATTACTCATCAGGTGTTGGTAGCTGAAATTACAGAAGAAGTGATCTTGGGAATGGATTTCATGAGAGAATATGCGTTTCATGTAAACATGAAAAAAAATGTGCTTCGAATAGATGATGATGGGATTCCATTTCAAGGGACGACTAATCAGACGATGCAAGTTTGAATGATTTGTGATATGAAGATACCCGAGAAGGCGGAAATGAAAGTAATGGGACGCCCGGATGGTACGCTCCGGGAAGGACAAATATGCATGATAGAAGCATTTGAATCGGAAATGAGTCAGGAGGATTACTGATTAGAAGAACGCTGGTAAAGTTTCCAAATATGATACCAGTAAGGGTGCTAAACATTAATCCGCATACGGTGATCCTGAAGAAAGACATGATTGTGGGAAGTTGCATTCCAGTATGCCATATTAAACGTTGTGTGGACGACACAAAAGATAAACCAGCCAACGGTTGCTCACAGAAATTGCTGGATATGTTGATACCTTCGTGTTAAGGATTAAACGGCGCCCAACTGGGCAAGGTAAAAGAACTGTAGGATATTAGGTAAGGGTGAAATTGCCCCATAGGGTGAAATTGCCCCATAGGCTGAAATTGCCTCATAGGGTGAAATTACCCCATAGAATGAAATTGCCTCCGACCTAGGTTGGATGTGGACTTGTCAAGAGTTAGGTTAGCTAGTGTTGTCTGGAGTTTGGTTAGGTTAGTTGGACTTGTGTGGACTATCTAACCTAAGTCCAACTAACCTAACATAACTCTTTTCAAACATCATCTACTTTTGTATATCTTATGAACGCCATATTCGATTTTTATGCCGTTGTATAGAGAATTTTTTCCTGATTTCAAAAATGTATAATATCCTTATATTATTGGTACTAAAAAATTCATTATTCTCAATAAAAGGTTTTGTGGTTGTTTCGAACAAGACCCTTTAACAGCTGGCGGAGCTGAACGTTTACGACTTAATGACATACCGTGCTGTTTTTCCTTGTGTCGCTGTAAGTTGTCTATTCTCGTAAAAGCGATACCGCAAAACCCTCAGTTTAAGTACTTTGCTGCGGACGGATGTATAAGCTTAACCGTGGAGGATGTTACACCAAGACATTTGTTCTGGTGCCGTTTGAGAGCATTTTTCCAGGTATAGGAAGCACCGCAATCTGCAACACCATATTCTACACTTCCAAAAGAAGTAGTCATTTTGGAATTGGGGTTGATAGATACGCCTAACATTCGTCCAGAGGTTGTACGACAACGCGTAAATATTGGCAGTAAACTCTATCCGTTTCCGCTAAAGGAAATTGCCCCATTATGCACGCCATACCCTGTAAGTGGAAGAAAAAGACAACTGGAATTAGAGGAAATGGATGCAAAAAAGCGAAAGTTGGACTACATGGAAAACACTGCGACAATACGCGAACAATACAAACATGTGTTAGACAAAGAACATCTTATTAGAGAAAATGAGGAAGAATTAAAAGATTATTTTATGTGCCGATGGACTGACTTAGATACATATGGTTTCTACAAGTTGTATGCATTTGTGGTTAGTAAAAAAGACTCTTTTAGTTATGTAGGCGTCCTTGCGGAAAAGAATGGGACTAAATCTGTATACTTTTTAAAAAGTTATTCTAAAACGTATTTATCAAAATAGCAGATAACATAGACGACCTAAGCAATGCGAGCTTCGTAACCTTTGCGTATACCACACGCAAAGGGGGTTCGTTAAACATTGTATATTTGCCTAGTAAAGAACCTTTCGGATCATTTAATACCGTGGGTCTTACAACCTATAACAACCATATATTTCCAAAAGTGGTGGACATGTAACTATGCAACAGTGAGTTTGAGAATAAGGATTTCCTCCAATACCGACAAGAAGAAGTCGATCAAGCTAACAAGATACGTATGCAAGATACAGTGGGAGAACCGCGATTAAAAGATTGTCACAAACTGCAAGAATTACACGAATGAATGGATCTGGTTGTCGGTGGAATCAAAGACTTTATATATAGAGGCAAACTTCGGCACATTTTGCAATTCGAAAACCTAGACGGTCTCTATGTATCAAACTATTGGCTAGAAAAGGAGATAGAGGACTTGGGTGTCGACTTAAATTTTAAGCTGCGAATAAAATTGGATAAAATTAAAACCGCTCCAAACAAACATAAAGAAAGGACTTTCTTCTGTGTATAACTTTGTATTAAAATTAAGTTTAAATGGCTCCATGCTTGGCATTACATTTTTTAAATTTTGTTATGTATAATGTCAGAATAAAAATTTTAGAATAGTATTACATTGTTCTTTATTTATAAAAGGCTATGACATCACCACCAGGGATGTGTCTGGGGCGTACACGAGGAAAGCGGAAATTAATAGTCATCAAGCATCTAATTCTTTATTTGGATGGTATCGAGTACTTGCCGGTGTATGTATCCGGAGTAAAAAAACGATTTGTACACGCACATTATTAGTAAAATTAGTTTATCGAGCGAAGATGACAAGCGTAACGTCATCCCTGGAAGCATATCAACCCACGCATGGGGTATAAAGATATAAATCTAAAATAGTTGTTTGACTTTGTAAATCTATTGTATATATTAGTTTTAAGATTCCATAATTTTAAGTTCTTCTCCCACCTTCTAAATCCTTTCTGCTTCTGGTCTGGTGGACAGAGTATACGTGTTATCTCCACGTGTTTGCGGGACAAAGCGGTTTTAGATTTCTAGGAAAATGATAGGTTAGAGCATATGTCTTGGGTAGCAAAAACGGGTTTTAAAGATGGAGTTAAATAAAGATGGGTAAAATTAGAGGTTTGGGTTTTAAAAGGCGCGACTTTGTAAAGGGTGGTTCTATTTAAAGTCTATTTGCAGATTTGAGCTCCTAGAAAAATATAATATTAGTTGATACCAAAACAGATATATTTATCTTAAAGAGTGACTACCCGCGGATAATAAACACAATATACCGCATGTCAACAAAAAAAGTTGTAGGAAAATTAAAGACGAATTTAATGGGGATCTAGTATTATAATTTGTTGGTAGTAGGGCTAAGTCCTACTGTATTGTAAGCAGAGAGACACGATTAAAAGATTAAAGGGTCTCACAAAGTGTAGTTAAGTAAAACCGAGGGTCCTACAACCTATAACGAGCATATATCTCCAAAAGGGGTGGGCATGCAACAACGCAACGGTGCATGGGAGAATAAGGATTCTCTCAAATAAGAAATTAAAGTCTCCATGTACGTAGCACCAGTCATTGGGAAATGGTAGAAATGTGGAACCTATAAAGGCTATTATTATTTTGTGGTTTTAGAAAATAGTAGTTTTCGTGGACTAAATAAAATAGCTTAGACTAATTAATGTATATGGTTACATATTCTCGTACACATCCACAAACATCTGCTTACGTCCGTATACGGACATGGCGATGCCGGTAGTTTTGTTTAACAAATAGTAGGAAAGGTACGTTAGGTGTTAGTGTGTGGAAGCTCATCAGATCGTTGTATTCAAAAGAACGGTGTGGTGGAATGTATGGTGGCCCCGTTAGAATAATCGAAAGTGGTTAATCGATTGTATTAGATGTTTAAATATGCTAAAGTGTAAAAGCCTACATAAGCAAAATTTATTTATAAGATAAAAAGTGCGCGATGTGCTATACTTTTAGAGAAAGTATAGAATGGTGCTTTGCAGCGGTCCTAAGAGTAAAAAGGCGACTGACTTTTCAAGCAACTACAAAAATAGCAGTAGCGCGGCGAAAGGGTATGCATGTATTATACAGCGCACTGTTACTATAAAATATGTTAGTTTACGGAAGCTCGAACGTGAACAAATTAAATTTTAATCTATAATTAACCGCGGTCGTAAAATGGGAAATTAATGGTTAATTTTAATGCCGCTAAGCATACTTTCGCTTGATGATTCATTTAGAAAATATTCAAGCCTACCATTTCCGAAAATACGACGCAGAAGTTATTTAAAATTAAATTGCTTTATTAGTAAATATTCTGTAGACAACAAGTTTGATGTTCCCTTAGTAAAGGTTTAAAGTGTTTTATTAAGTTCTTGTTTATAGTAGCACTGCATCTTCTACCGCACGACTTGCAGCCAATTTGTGTGCGTGTGCTACCACCCTTTTGGACTTTTAATCTGCACGCGATGTGATTGCCGATCTGTATAACATGGAAGACGTTTCCAATGTTTCTACTAACTGCATTCGCAGCATGGACGAAGCGAACCGGGTGCATACATTGGTGCTAAATGTACTGGACGAGCAGCAAGGATTGGCACAAAATGACGTCATTTAGTTCCCGCTGAATCCTCAACTTCGTTCGGTGTCTTCGAAACCTTCGGTTTGCATTGTATAGGGTACATAAAGCAGGTACGCAAGAGTAAACCCTTTAGTTATAAGTTAGTTCGCTTACAAGTTTAATCAAAGTCCTATAGTGCGGATTTTGTTTTGTACTAAAATGGTGCCTGCAAACGTTTTTAAATGCAACTCTTGCGGTGCTTCCTATACCTGGAAAAATGTTCTCAAACGGTACCAGAACAAATGTCGTGGTGTAACATCGTCCACGGTTAAGCTTATACATCCGTCCGCAGCAAAGTACTTAAACTGTGGGTCTTGCGGTATCGCTTTTACGAGAATGGACAACTTACAACGACTACAAGGAAAAACAGCACGGTATGTCATTAAGCCGTAAACGTTCAGCTCCGCCAGCTGTTAAAGGGTCTTGTACGAAACAACCACGAATTATGTGTAAAGTATGCGATTTCGAAATGGAAAAGACTACCTATGCCGCACCCTTGAAAAGCAACAGACATAAAAATGCTTCAGTTACCGCTACTAGAGACTAAGGCGTAGAAATGGTTAGCGCAGCGTTTAACAAGCGTATGGCTAGCTATTGCATAAAGAACGACAGTGTCGACGATGGAGTGTCCTAGTTTCTTCGGAAGCAGAAAGAGCGATTTATTCGATTAGTTATTGAAAAAAGAATACAACATACAGCAATAAAAGTCTATTGCAAACTCTACGGCGTTTACACCAAAATGGGGAAGAGACTACCGATGTGAAATCCCTTAACACTAAAAATATGGTTATAACGTCTTCTAGTAATCTGGAAAATATGTACCAGGTCTTAAGCGAAACCATGAGAACAAAATCAGAGGAATTTGAAACATGTGGGTCCGGTTGGTCTTTGGAAAAGGTGCTCTATTTAGAAATAAATATTAATAAGTATAAACCGATATGAGTTCTAGGTTGAAAATAAAAAATTGTGAATATGTATTTAGAAATGTGGTTTACAAAATTTAAACTGTATTAGTAAAAATTGTCTGTAATAAAAAGTTTTAAGAATGGTTTTTAGATTTTCTTTTAGGTATGAGCTGCAGGAAATTTATAATTTAGAGGATGTGTAAAATGGTAAGGGGTGGTTCGATTTTAAATCTATTTACAGATTCGGATTCTGCATAAAATTCTAAACGAATTTGATGTATTGCATGACTAAAAAAATTTATAAGGACGGTCAGAAATCGCTACCAGCAAAAAATCTTAAAATGAGGGTAACTCCCTGGGGATGATGCAATCTAAAAATTTTAAAAGATTTGGCTAGCTGAGAAAATTCTAATATTAATTGATACCAAACAAGTTACATTTATCTCGAAAGATGAGCTAAACAAGATAGAAAGTATGACATTAAAAGCGAGTAGTGGTACGGTCGCGGTATGCTCGCTATAAGGTATGTGTGTAATTTTGTAAGACGTGGTCCTATTTTATATCTGTTTACAGATTCGAATTCTGCGTAAAATTCTAGACTAGTTTGATGTGCCGCATGTATAAAAAAATTTATGCGGACGGTCAAATATCGTTGTTGGTAAAAATTCTTAAAATTAGGGTAGCTCTTGGGGGGATGGTGCTATCTAAAAAATTCCTAGAGTTTCGGGTAGCTGAGAAAATTCTAATATTAATTGATACCAAACAAGATAGGTTTATATCGAAAGATGCAATGTCTAGTCGAAGAAAGCTATTTGGTTCAGAATGTTAGCGGTAAAAAAATTTTAAAATGAGGGTAGCTCACTGGGAGATGATGAAATCTAAAAAATTCCTAGAAATTCGGGTAGCTGAGAAAAATCTAATATTAATTGATACCAAACAAGATAGGTTTATCTCGTGGGTGGAAATGTGGGGAAAGATTTATCTCGCGGGTGGAAAGAATGCGGTGTGACGTAATCAAAATGATTGGGGGGTGTCTGAGCAAGGAGGAGATTTATCTCCACATTTCCTCCTTATGGGAATTTACATGTAAATTTGGTCCAGATGTGTGAGGAAATGTGGATGCTGGAGGAAATGTGGCACCTGGATCTGTAAAATACACTACTGAATATCGTTACAGTTTTCAAATATGTTTTCAAATAACAAAGTTACAAATAAAAAACGAAAATCAACTTTTTTTTTTTTTACCCTAACACAGAAATAAATGCAGTTAGGCGAAATTTCTTTATGGCATATTGTTAAGCACAAAATTCTGTAAAAGTGCCAAACTTAAACCTACCCGCTATCATTTATATTATAGGAGATCCCCATGGTTGCCCTAGAATTTGAAATACCCTGTATATTGAAATTAAATGTGAAAAGGCAAAATTATACTGGTTTTGTATACATAGCGTATCACATGTAAAATGAAACTTTGGTGAATATTGGCTCCCTTAATTATTTTATAGAGAAATGGTAAAGGAATAATTTGTTAAAAATGAAATGCTGCTTCTGTTAATATATTTACATTTCAAGTTCATTAAGCCATTTTCAAGAAATTCTGGAAAAAGGTTTCTGTTTTTAAACACTTTTTTAACCAAACTTGTGGGCTAGGAGTTTGAAATTTGGTACACAAGTTGCAGTGAGTGCACATTTAAATATATTAAATTTTGACGGAGATTATCATCGCCAAATTTTAAGCTCAAGCTATTGCGGAAATTAAGGTTATGCCTGAATAAAATATTGTAACTAACTTTTTGAAATATTTGATAAAAGAGATTTTACAACTATAGGGTGGGTGATGCAGATATTTATGTATCGAATACCGATACGCAATATATCGATACGTATCGGCATACCGGTATCGATTTTTTGCTATATCGGGTAGGTCACTAAAATCGAGTTCGCATCGACACATCAATACTCCGACACAGCTTATACAACTTATTCACGAAACCAGGTTTTAATCATTTTATCAAAATAATCCCATAAAATACTCTAATACCATGCTCAGATACAATTAATTAAAAGCAAGAACATAAATGCCTCCCTCATGCACTACAATATACTTATGTAACAGAGTAAATTTGAAAATGTATACTACATCCTACACCAGATGATTCAGTGAAAAATTTATATTTATAGTTAACCAATCTCAGATTGTTAGAATGCTATGTAAAAAAAACGCATTTCAAGAGTATCGCTGTATAAAGGTACGTACGTATCTATACGTTATATTACCGTACATTAAAAAATGCTAAATCAGTATTCTATACAGATTAATTTTCTTACTTAGGCGCCAGAATGAGAGTTGGCGACGGCTACGAAACTGCAAGCCATCAGAAATCAAAGACATTCGTTTCTCATGCATGTGATTGCTTACATTTTAATACTTATACAGTTTAGCATATTCTCCTTTTTTAAATGTGCATGTTTGAATTTGTAGCTTATGTTAATAGAATATAGATACAAAAGAATATCTGAAGGCCCATGGCTACCATAAATACAAAGCTTTAGATTTATAAGATACCTGTGAAGAATTCCCAATTTTAAAATTAAGTATATCTTGAAATCGTTGATCCAGGACGTCAGTGAAGTTGGCCCTGCAAGCAAGATTTTAAAATTTGATCGCTGCTGATCGTTTAGCGTTTGTTTAGGTTTGTTTTGCCATTTTCGACATTTGTTTAGGCCTATAGTTGCGCGTATTTTTAAAAATCAAATTGGACGGGACCAAATCGCACCAACCCGTCCTTGCCAAATTTTAAAATTTTGTCATTACAAATTGTTCGTTTAGGTTTGCTTGCCATTTTGAAGGACTGTTTAGGCCTATAGATGCGCGAATTTTTAAAAATCAAGTTGCATGGGGATCTTATTGGCAACAACCCGTCCTTGCAAGATTTAAAATGTTGTCATGGCAAATCGTTTGTTTAGCGTTTCTTTAGGATTGTTTCGCCATCTTGGAGAGGTAGGTCAAGTTCTCCCCCCCTTCAGTTTTCAAGTTTTTTTTCTTTCTCACTAATTGTGCTCGTTTCGTGCTCAATTGTGCAGGTGTTTGTTTCAATTGTGTTCATTTGCTTTTGGCGAAAAATTGTAAACAAATCCGGGGGTCAGGTTGACCCCACCCGGTTTCTTTTGACTTCTTCAATTTTTTAAATTCCATTGACTTGTGTTCGTTTTGTTTTCAATTGTGCCGGTGTTTGTTTGAATTATGTTCATTTGCTTATAAGCGAAAAAATTAAAAACAAATGCCAGGTTGACCGCTAGCCCTCCGTGTTATTTTGATTTTCAATTTTTGTTAAGTCCATTGACTTGTGCTCAAATGTGCTGGTGTTTGTTTCTATTGTGCTCATTTACTTATAGCGAAAAAATTAAAAACAAATGCTAGGTTGACCGCTCGCCCTCGTGGTTTTTTGTTTTTCAATTTTTTTTTAGTTTATTAAATTGTGCTCGTTTTGTGCTCAAATCTAATGGTGTTTGTTTGAATTGTGCTCATTTGCTTATAGCCAAAAATGAAAACAAATCAAGGGGCAGGTTGATCGCTAGCTCCCGCTTTCTTTCACTTTGTCAATTTTATCTTATTCCATTAAATTGTGCTTATTTTGTGCACAATTGCGCCGGTGTTTAAAGAAAATTCAAATAAACCACCATTTTGTTTTTGGCTAACTGAATGTGTTTAATTAAACTTTGTGTCATTGTGAAGCACCTCAGTAAAACCGCATGTATCTTTATTTGCTTAAAAGTTGAAAGCTCTTGCAGTTTCCGCAAATATAGTGGGATCCGGTAGTTACCGCATTGTTATTTTAAAATTATTTTTATAAAGTTTTGTTACTAATGTTACTTGTGTTTTTATCGATGAAAACTGACTTTCTGGGTTTATATTCTATAAGTTTGCTTATATTACATACGTTGCTTATTAATTATTCAATTGGTTTTGCGAATTTTATAGTATGCGTAAACAAAAGGCAAAATTTATTGGACTAAAAAACTATCGAATCACTCAATGCCACAGCCAGGTGGCTCCATGACACCTTGATACCCATCGGCCCACTTCACAGCTTAAAAAAAAATACAGAAACATTGCACTCCTTATGCACCAACCTTACATTTTATTGCACCCCTTCAGTTAAAGATTTATTCATAAATTTATAGTGCGCGGTCAAGCTCACGTGACCCTAGCCGGCCGACACTTCAAATAAAAATTAAAATATACTACCATTTTTAGAAAGCAATGCACCCTTGTGCTTCACCAAAATTAATCTTCTCGTCCTTTCTTAAACCACCCTCACCCACTACCAAATTCAATTTTTGAACATTTTTTATTAAAACATTTATATACAGAATGCACTCATTATGCACCGTCTAGCACTTATCTCACATTTTTTGCACCCTGTTGGTTAAGGACTTATTTGCAATATAAATAAAAAAATTAAGCCATTTTGCAAAGTTTTATATGAATTAGGTTTTGGTAATTTAATTTATATAAATTGTCACGCATTTTGGAAGTGATGTATACGAAACGCATACATTTTACTTAAACGTTCATTGTGGAAAGACATTTATGTTCGTTTTGGTCTACACAAATATGTTTGGATTATTTAGAAATCTTATCCGCTTTATTACTATAGGTAAATTGAAATTGAAAATCAAAATTTATTATTTACTTTAATTTTTCAGAGGCGTAACATTATTTGTATCAAACTTCTGTTGTAGTAAGTGTTTATTTACGGAATGGGACGATACGATGCTGTCGTTTCGGCACGGCCGATTTGGCGCACAACGTGTTGGCGCAATGACGTTTTGACACAAGCACGTTTCGGGGCAGAAAATGACTCGACGCGCAAAATTGCTTGCTATTTGTCTATATAGCAATATTGCGCATATCTACAGTGTTGTGGTGAAAATAGTGTTGAGTTTTCAACTTGGGTTAGTAGTAGAATTGTTTTACTACTAAGAGGTAATTCTAGATACGGTGCATGTGCAAAAATGGTGTTGAGGCAAAACAGTGTTAAGGTATCAACTTAGGTTAGTAGTAGAAAAGTTTTACTACTATTAGAAAATAATGGACTGGGCACATGTGTTGAGGCAGAAATAGTGTTGAGGTTTTAACTTAGGTTAGTAGTAGAAATGTTTTACTACAAAAAATATAATAATCGAAAGGTGAATGTGCGAAGATAGTGTTGAGGCGAAAATAGTGTTGAGGTATCAACGTCTCTGCGCCGAAACGTCCTTATGCCAAACCGTCTCTGCGTCGAAACGTCCCTGCGCCGAATCGGCAGCGCCAAAACGTTGTAGACTGGTTTATTTAAGTATTACGTTCCTTTAGACCTGTAGTATTATGGTCCGCTCGAAAAATGTTAGGCGAGCATTTTTCTCAAAAATACACCCTCGTTCGGATGAGAGGTAAAATGGAGGTCCCGTGTGTGAGTGTTGTCACGCACGCTAAAGATCCCTACCTTGCTTGGAACAGCAAGGGTTCGGCAAAATTCCAAATTTTCCAGGTAAAAAAAAAACTCGCTTCCTGGCCAATGTAGTACCTTCGGGTGGAGCATTGGAAAATCACATGTAAAGTATATAATACTGAGTAATTGATTTTAGTTATAGGTTTGTTAATGGGTAATAGGTAAAATATTTATATTGTGAAGTATTAAATACAAGAAGTATTTAAAATTTAATATGACACTAGGAACTGATGCCATGGCGATGCTGCTTCTGTTTGATCGTGTACAAAAGCGTTGAAAAATGTTACGCATTCAAGTCTCTAGAAAATATTCAGACTTCTTATATGTTGTAACATTTTGTCTACATTTTGTTTTACAAGCATATTAGACAAAAAATAATTTGTTGACAATTTATAGAGAGAATAACCAGTGACCGGTTTATAAATTATCAACAAATCATTTTTTGTCTAATATGTTTGTAGAAGTCTTTTCTGCCAGACAAAATGTTACTATTTTTGAAAGAGGCATTTATTCTCTGACGGCCAACTTCCCTATCAGCATTACGTGTAGTCCTTGCTTAGAAAGTCCGCTAATGTTGTAGGGTAATAGATAATTATAAATTTTCATTCTTATGTTTTTTAGCAAAGCGATAATAATAACTTTCTGTTTCAACAAATAATTCTTGGGATGGGGTGAGGGTGGTTTAAGAAAGGCTGAGGAGATTAATTTTGGTGGGGCATAAGGGTACATTGCTTTCTAAAAACGGTGGTATGTTTTAATTTTTATTTTGAAGTGTCGGCCGGCTAGGGTCACGTTACCTTGGCCGTGCAGTTTAATTTTGTCAATAAGTCCTTAACCAAATGGGTGCAATTAATGTGAGGTGAGTGCTAGATGGTGTTTAATGAGTGCATTCTGTATGTAAATGTTTTAATAAAATTTTCAAAAAATAAAATTTCGGAGGAGGTGAGGGTGGTTTAGGAAAAGGTGAAAAGATTAATTTTGCTGGAGCACAAAGGTGCATTGCTTTATAGAAACGGTAGTATGTCTCAATTTTTATTTTGAAGTGTCGGCCGGTTAGGGTCATGTGACCCTGCCGCACACTATAAATTTGTCAATAAATATTTAATTGAAGAGGTGCAATAAAATGTGATGTTGGTGCATGAGGATGCATCAGGGGTGCAATGTTCCTGTATTATTATATTTTTTAAATTTTGGGGTAGGCCGGCTGGAGTCACGGTGCCGAATATTTTACCTATACTCTCAACGTGGTCTTTAGAATAATATTGCGCATAATATTAGACGGATGATGACATTAAAATGTTTCATACAAACGACTTGAAGCGCTACCGAAGGGTTGATCACTTACAAAATTGTGTACACTTATTTGACATTTGAAACATTTGAGCGACATTTGAAAATTTCGAGACATTTAACAACATTTGACGGCATTTGACCAACATATGACGGCCCTTGTACACCACATTTGACAAGTAATTAACCCTGGAGCGCTACGCTAACTAAATATAGAAAACTCTAGCCACCAAGGGGAAACCATTAACAAACCTAACATTAAAATCGATTACCCGGTATATATACTACAGGTCCAAAGGAACGTAATACTTAAATATACCATGTCCACGACGCAACGGCGAGGCCGATTCGGTACAGGGACGTTTTGGCACAAGAATGTTTCGGCGCAGGAACGTCTCTACGCAGGGATGGTTCGGCGTAGGTACGTTTCGGCGCAGAGACGTTGATACATCAACACTATTTTCGCACATGTGCTCAATCCATAATTTTCTATTAGTAGTAAAACTTTTCTACTACTAACCTAATTTGAAACCTCAAGACTATTTTCGCCACAACACTGCAGATATGCACAATATTGCAATATGGACAAATAGCAAGCAATTTTGCGCATTAAATATTTCTGCGCCGAAACGTCCTTGCGCCGAAATTTCCTTGAGCCGACACGTCTCTGCGCCGAATCTGCCGTGCCGAAACGACGGTGTCAAATCGTCCCATTCCGTTAATAAACATCTTTTACAACAGAAGTTTGATACGAATCATGTTACGCCTCTGAAAAATTAAAGTAAATAATAAATTCCGATTTTCAATTTCAACTAGTATCTATAGTAATAAAGCAGACAAGATTTCTAAATAATCAAAACATTTGTGCTTAGCAAAATGAACATAAACCTCTTTCTACAATGAATGTTTAAGTAAAATGTATGCCGACCTTGGTTCACCTATGAGTACTAATCCCCAAGGTCCAGGGGTTGAGTTCAACACGGACCACTTAAAAATGTTCAGCGAGCATATTTCATAAAATATGCCCTTGTTCGGATGAGAGGTAAAATGTAAGTCCCGTGTGTAAAACAGCTAATGTAGTATCTTCGGGAGGAGCATTGAAAAATCAAATGTACAGCTACCTCGACCCCGCGGATTTGTTTTGAAGGTTTTCGTTATAAACAAATAAGCACAATTGAAACAAACACCGGCACAATTGAGCACAAAACGAGCACAATTGGTGAGAAAGATAAAAATTATAACTGAAAGTGGGTGGGCCAACTTGACCCACTTCCTTGGGTGGTTTGTTTAGGCTTACGGATGGGCGGAGTTTTAGAAATCAAACTGCACTGGGCCAAATTTGCACCAACTCCATTCTTGCAAGATTTTAAAATTTTGTCATGGCGAATTGTTCGTTTGGCATTTGTTTAGGATTGTTTTGCCATTTTGGAGGTTTGTTTAGACCTACAGCTGCACGGATTTTTAAAAATCAAATTGGGTGGGGCGAAATCTACACCAAGCCCGTCCTAGCAAAATTTAAAATTTTGTCATGGCAAAGTGATTGTTTTACTATTTTGTAGGTTTGTTTAGGTCTACAAATGCTCGGATTTTTAAAAATCTAATTACATGGGGCCATATTTGCACCAACACCGTCATTGCAAGATTTTAAAATTTTGTATAGGCAAATTGTTTGTTTGGGATTGTTTCACTATTGCAATGACAAAATCTTAAAATATTGCATGGATGCGGTTGGCGCGAATTTGATTTTTAAAAGTCCGCGCATCTGTAGGCCTAAACAAACTTCCAAAATGGCAAAACAATCCTAAACAAACGATTTGCAATTACAAAATTTTAAAATCTTGCAAGGAAGGTCATCCCAATATCGGTTATTGGGGATAACCGGTAGGTAAAAATTTTTTACCAAAAATGAAATCTACGCTTTTGGGTTTTGGAAAATGATACGTCACGTGCTACAAACATTGAGGAGGAGGGGGGGAGTTTCCAATACTCCAAATCTGTGCAAATCTGTGCAACATAAAGGTAGTCCGTTTAAAATAAAAACTACACCTACGGATCTTAAAAATTGGTGTAACACGTGCATAAATCATTTTTGGGGATTGGTTATTAAAATTTGACGGGCTCAAGGGCTCTTAATTCTATTAGAAATAAAACCCAAGGTTTGAATTTTGATTGCTGGTACGTCACGCATTAAATTATTTTTAGGATGGGCTTTACAATTTTAAAGGTGTAATGAAAATCTTAAATTATAAAACTTTCCAGAAATAAAATCTAGGCTGTTGGACATGTGAGAATTGATAATTCACGTGCATATCGTTTTGGAGATTCGTTTCTTAATTTTAGGGGTTGAAGGGTAATCCTAAATTAGAAACTCTTTCAGAAATGAAATCTAGGTCTTTGGATTCTGAGAAATGGTACCTCATGCGCATAAGTTATTTTTGGGGTGGGCTTTTAATTTTAGGAATTGAAGAGATGATTCTAAATTAAAAATTCTTTCCGAAATGATATCTAAGCTTTTGGATTTTGAGAATTGGTACTTCACGTACATAAATCATTTTGAATTTTTTTTAATTGTAGGAATTGAAGGAGGATACTAAATTAACAGTTCTTCCAGAAACGAATTCTAGGCATTTGAATTTTGAGAAATGATACCCACATGCATAAGTCATTTTGGGGTGGCTTTTAATTGTAGGGGTTGAAGGATGATCTTAAATTAAAAATTCTTCTCAAAATTATATCTAAGCTTTTGGATTTTGAGAATCGGTACTTCAAGTGCATGAATCATTTTGGATAGGGTTTTGTTAATTGTAGCAATTGAAGCGATGATCCTAAATTAAAAATTCTTCCAAAAATGAAATCTAGGCATTTGCGTTTTAAGAAGTGATACCTCACATGCATAAGTCATTTTGGGGATGACTTTTAATTTTAGGGTTGAAGGATGATCCTAAATTAAAAGTTCTTCCAGAAATAAAATCTAGGCATTTGGATTTTGAAAAATGATATCTCATATGCACAAGTAATTTTTGGGGTTGGCTTTTTAATTGTAGGGGTTGAAGGGATGATCTTAAATTAAAAATTCTTCCCAAAATTATATCTAAGCCTTTGGATTTTGAGAATCGGTACTTCAAGTGCATGAATCATTTTTGGATAGGGTTTTGTTAATTGTAGGAATTGAAGGAATGATCCTAAATTAAAAGTTCTTCCAAAAATGAAACCTAGGCATTTGGGTTTTAAGAAATGATACCTCACATGCATAAGTCATTTTTGGGGATGGCTTTTTAATTTTAGGGGTTGAAGGGATGATCCTAAATTAAAAGTTCTTCCAGAAATAAAATCTAGGTATTTGGATTTTGAGAAATGATACCTTACATGCATGTCATTTTGGGGCTGGCTTTTTAATTGTAGGGCTTGAAGGATGATCTTAAATTAAAATTCTCCCAAAATTATATCTAAGCTTTTGGATTTTGAGAATCCGTACTTCACGTGCATGTATCATTTTGTGTAGAGTTTTGTTAATTGTAAGAATTGCAGGGATGATTCTAAATTAAAAGTTCTTCCAAAATGAAATCTAGGCATTTGGGTTTTAAGAAATGATACCTCATATGCATAAGTAATTTTTGGGGTTGGCTTTTTAATTGTAGGGGTTGAAGGATGATCTTAAATTAAAATTCTTCCCAAAATTATATCTAAGCCTTTGGATTTTGAGAATCGGTACTTCACGTGCATGTATCATTTTTGGATAGGGTTTTGTTAATTGTAGGAATTGAAGGAATGATCCTAAATTAAAAGTTCTTCCAAAAATGAAATCTAGGCATTTGGGTTTTAAGAAATGATACCTCACATGCATAAGTCATTTTTGGGGATGGGTTTTTAATTTTAGGGGTTGAAGAGATGATCCTAAATTAAAAGTTCTTCCAAAAATGAAATCTAGGCATTTGGGTTTTAAGAAATGATACCTCACATTCATAAGTCATTTTGGGGATGGGTTTTAATTTTAGGGGTTGAAGAGATGATCCTAAATTAAAAGTTCTTCCAGAAATAAAATCTAGGCATTTGGATTTTGAGAAATGATACCTTACATGCATGTCATTTTGGGGCTGGCTTTTTAATTGTAGGGGTTGAAGGATGATCTTAAATTAAAAATTCTCCTAAAATTATATCTAAGCTTTTGGATTTTGAGAATCCGTACTTCACGTGCATGTATCATTTTGTGTAGGGTTTTGTTAATTGTAAGAATTGCAGGATGATTCTAAATTAAAAGTTCTTCCAAAATGAAATCTAGGCATTTGGGTTTTAAGAAATGATACCTCACATGCATAAGTCATTTTTGGGGATGGCTTTTTAATTTTAGAGGTTGAAGGATGATCTTAAATTAAAAATTCTTTCCAAAATTATATCTAAGCTTTTGGATTTTGAGAATCGGTACTTCACGTGTATGAATAATTTTTGGATAGGGTTTTGTTAATTGTAGGAATTGAAGGAATGATCCTAAATTAAAAGTTCTTCCAAAAATGAAACCTAGGCATTTGGGTTTTAAGAAATGATACCTCACATGCATAAGTCATTTTTGGGGATGGCTTTTTAATTTTAGAAGTTGAAGGGATGATCTTAAATTAAAAATTCTTCCCAAAATTATAGCTAAGCTTTTGGATTTTGAGAATCCGTACTTCACGTGCATGTATCATTTTTGGATAGGGTTTTGTTAATTGTAGGAATTGAAGGATGATCCTAAATTAAAAGTTCTTCAAAATGAAATCTAGGCATTTGGGTTTTAAGAAATGATACCTCACATGCATAAGTCATTTTTGGGGATGGCTTTTTAATTTTAGGGGTTGAAAGGATGATCCTAAATTAAAAGTTCTTCCAGAAATAAAATCTAGGCATTTGGATTTTGTAAAATGATACCTTACTTGCATAACTCATTTTAGTGGTGACTTTTGATTTTAGAGGTTAAAGAGGTGACCGTAAATTAAAATTTATCCAGAAATGAACTCTATGCTTTTGGGCTTTGAAAATTTATATTTTATCTGCAGAAGTCAATTTTGGGGTGGGATTTTTAATTGTATGGACGTCTTTGTATTTCTACTATAATCGACAAAACCAATAAACCATGAACTGCACTTTTGAGCCCAGTTCGCAGATCTATAAAATTCACAAATGTCCTTGGTAAATGATTCATCAGTAAGTGCACAAAATTGTCAACGGTTTGAATTATATGCATCCAACAGATGACATCATATCTTAAATAACATTCAGATAACGTATTATGCAGGTATAAGCATATTTAGTAAAAGTTGCATAATTTTTTGTTCAATATCTAATGGTATTCTATCGGAACATTATAATCCCTCAGATTCCAGAGTTTGTGACATCTTTAAAATAAATGATTACCACTCGTGGCCTGTCAACAGATAAACATATTTGCAGATTCGTCATATTTCCATAGCTACCCAATCATCAACACTCATAAATATATGGATCAGTTCAATGATCCCAACGCTTACAGGAAATTGATTATGATAAAAATTACCATATGTAAAACAACAATGCCCTTATATCGCTAAACTGTAGAAACAACGTTATACCAAAAGGAATTCAGTCAGCTAACTATAAATAGTACCATCCGGAAAATAATATACATTTACCCAGAACTAAGTAATCATGTGTTTTATAATATTATTCTCCTAATTTAGAAAAGTAGTAATGTTTATGACTACCGTACCTTATAAATTCGTAAAATGCATACTTTGAGGACAATTTCTCACCGGATGATACTCCTTGTTACTATCTAAACGTGTGAGAAACAGTGTAATTTAAATATTATTATGCAATGTTTATTTTGAGGACACCTATTATTGAGACACATTAACTCCACAATTAATAATTAAGGCTCCATCTGTTATACAAGCAAATAAACCAGGACGACCAAGTATACAAATTTCTATATATATAGAATGTACTCAAACTATCTATTGTATATAAGATCTCTTTGAGACCAGACCCCAAAGTATACAAAAGTCCTTAAATGATGCGCCCGCTTGAGAAATCGTCCCCAAACAATGCCTTACACATAGCTATATATATATATATATATATATATATATATATATATATATATACATCCTAATATCATCTATGCACCCGATAGACCGAAATTTACATTTAAACTTGCGTCCCTTGTAAACTTACTACCGTACGGATGCAAGATAAACCTTTTAACTTTTTGGCGTTATTGACATGGAATTTCTTTGGCTAAGATATTTATATGGAAGAAGACGTAAATTGGTAGGATTTGGAATACATCAAAGTAAATGAGTTTGTGTACAAATTTGTATTTTAAATATTTAAGAAACGCAAAGTGGCTTTAAAATTGATAGGAAAATGTACAGGAATCGTATAGTTTTAGTCTAGCGATTTTCTGTCAAGGGCGCCACAGAATATATTTTAATATACGTAATATTTCATTATGTTATCATCTTTACATCCGCTAAATGGCAACAGAGCCTGGCGCCAGTTAGTCTGCTTAGATGATAGGGCAACGAACAGTTATGTAGAAGTTGCATCCGTATAGTTTCAGAGAATGCAAACTTTTATCTACTAATATATATCTTGTACTTGAGAGGATTTATTAATTTTTTTAGGTTGCAAAATCGTATAAATGATGTCCTATCATATTTCTACATGTGTATAATGTTATTTACTGTTTTCTAGCAACGATTTTGTGAAGCTTAGAAAATATAATTTAAATATTTTATTACAAATATTTACATATAGATTTCGAATTTTGCAAATTGTGTCTGACTACATCGGTACTTATAATTTTGCACATAATTCTCCCTTATCATACTTAAGGAATAGTTTCACCCTTACACTGAATAAATTATAACTCATAAATAACGCAATAGAAAATATTCAAACGTTTGCATCCAATGCTCCAATTGTTTATAATAGAAATATACATCAACAAAAGGTTCACAAAAGCCAGTCTTGGGGTGGCAGCAACCCCTATATTACAAAAATTGTAGCTTGTAAATAACGGGATAAAAAATTTTTAAGATTTTTATACAATTCTCTGATAGTACATTACAAATCATCAGTCAGCAACTTTGCACCAAAGTCAGTCTAGAGGGCGGCAGCAACCCCTATGCTAAAAAAATGTTAGGCTCCTAAACAACTCGTTAGAAGAATTTAAAAATTTTCGCATGCACTGTTTAATAGTCTATAAAATAATCATCCACTAGCAATGGCCAGCCAAAGCCAGTCTTGGGGTGGAAACAACTCCTAAACTAAATAAATTGTATCTGGTTAAAAATTTTTTATAGTTTTAACATGAAATCATCCAACACACTATTACAAAAATAAACACACGTAACGGGGCGTGAAAGCCAGCTTTGAGGGTGAAAGTAACCCCTACATTGAAAGAAATTGTAGTTCGTAAACAGTCCGATGTAAAAGATTTTAAATTGTCGCATGCAATCCTATAATTTAATACAAAAATATTTACTAGCATTGGTGTATTAAAACCAGTCTTGGGGACGGCAGCAACCCCTATACTGAAAAACATTATAGTTCATAAACGGCACGATACACAATTTTTAAAATTTTTACATGCAATCTTTTAATCGTTTCCTTCAAAACTACTTTCAGGCAATACTGTGCCAAAGCCAGTCTTGATGGTAGCAGCACCCCTTAAACAAAATAAAATGTACCTCGTAAAGGGGTGGAAAACAAGTTTCACGTGCAGTTCTCTAATAGTTCTAATAGTCTACTACACATACAAACACCACTAGAAGCACACGAAGGTCAGTTTTGGGGGTGGCAACAACCCTTAAACTTAATAAATTGTACCGCGTACAGGACTGGGTAAAAATTTTTCACATGCAATCCTTTAATAGTTTATTGCAAAGATAAACGCCGTCAACGGTTAGGGAAAGCCATTCTTGGGGATTGCAGCAACCCCTATACTAAAAAACATTATAGTTCGTAAACGACTTGATAGAAAGTTTTTAAAATTTGCACATACAATGCTTAATAATGTATAACAGAAACATCCACCAACAACAGTGCACCAAAACCAGTCTTGAGGGTAGCAGCAACCCTTAAACTAAATAAATTGTACCTTGTATAAGACTGGAAAAACATTTTTAAGTGCAATCCTCTAAAAATCTGTTCTAAAAATAAACACCACCAACAGCGCACGAAGATCAGTTTTGGGAGGTGGCAGCAACCCTTATACAGGAAAATATTATAGCTTGTAGACGGTTCAACAGAAAACTTTAACAATTTTCAAATGCAATGCTTAAAAGCCTACAATAAAAACATGTACCAGCAATGGTATGCCAAAGTTAGGCTTGGGGTGGCAACAACCTCTAAACTAAATAAATTGTATCCGACTAAAATTTTTTATAGTTTTAACATGAAATCATCCAACACACTATTACAAAAATAAACACACGTAACGGGGCGTAAAAGCCAGTTTTGGGGGTGAAAGTAACCCCTACATTAAAAGAAATTGTAGTTCGTAAACGATGCGATGTAAAAAATTTTAAATTATCACACGCAATCCTATAATTTAATATAAAAATATTTACTAGCAACGGTGCATTAAAGCCAGTCTTGGGGACGGCAGCAACCCCTATACTGAAAAACATTATAGTTTATAAATGGGACGATACACAATTTTTAAAATTTTCACATGCAATCTTCTAATAGTTTCCTTCAAAACCACCCTCAGGCAATGCTGTGCCAAAGCCAGTCTTCGGGGTAGCAGCAACCATTAAACTAAATAAACTGTACCTCGTAAAGGAGTGGAAAATAAGTTTCACGTGCAATTCTCTAATAGTCCTAATAGTCTACTACAAACATAAACACCACTAGAAGCACACGAAGGTTAGTCTTGGAAATGGCAACGGCCCTTAAACTAAATAAATTGTACCGCGTACAGGACCGGGTAAAAAGTTTCCACATGCAATCCTTTAATTGTCTATTACAAAGATAAACACCGTCAACGGTTGGCGAAAGCCAGTCTTGGGGATTGCAGCAACCCCTATACTAAAAAACATTATAGCTCGTAAACGACTTGATAGAAAGTTTTCAAAATTTGCACATAGAATGCTTAATAATATATAACAAAAACATCCACCAACAACAGTGCACCAAAACCAGTCTTGAGGGTAGCAGCAACCCTTAAACTAAATAAATCGTACCTTGTATAAGACTGGAACAAAATTTTCACATGCATTCCTCTAATAATCTGTTCTAAAAGTAAACACCACCAACAGTGCATGAAGGTCAGTCTTGGGAGGTGGCAGCAACCCTTATACAGGAAAATTCAGGATATCCTTTGTTGTCCATGGTTTGGTATTTTCTTTTTGTGTATACCCCAGAATATCTCTGCCCGCCATGTCTAGGCTGGATTTAATGTTATTCCATTCTGTTTCTACTTCCTTAGTATCAGATATTTTCTCGATATCTTTTAACAATTCATTTGAATTTTTTTGAATATTTGTTGAATATCTTTATCTTTTAGTTTCTCTAAGTCAAAGTGCCTTTTTTGTTTCTTTTTTTCAAATTTTTTAATTTATGTGCGGCCTTCATAATTACGATGTTGTGGTCAATGTTTATATCTGCTTCTAGGTAGTTTCTAAAGTCTTTTACTTGATTCCTAAACGTTGCGTCCTAAGCGTTGTCTAACACGCAACATAAAGGAAGATACCTACATCACAAACATCTGATTTTGGTGGTACATTTAACGATTTTGTAAACGGTCAGGGATTTATGTTTCTCAATCCCTTCTCTTATTGCTGGTTCTGGAACAATATCTTCAGTATTCTTTCAAATAAATCGAATTATATCATAATAGTAAAATCATCTTAGAGTTCAGGCAGAAGTAAAGAATGGGCTAACGAAAAACTGGATATTGCCTTGAAAAAAAAACAAAAAAAAAACTGTTTCTCAGAACTACTTTTGAGTATTGTATTTAAATAAGTTCAGGTGATGCACACAAAGCCTTTTGCACATTTTCGCGCCAACTAAGTTGTATTGTGAAGTGATTAAGTTTTGAAATTTTAGTGTAAGGTAGGCTGTCATTAATTACTATGTTCCATTAGAGCAGCTTTCCCAGATCGTACAATAAACATACATACTATAAACCATAATTAGCTTTACATACCCCCACCTTAAACCATTCTGTAGACATTTTAATGCAAATATGTCGATAAACTATACGAGAACGCTTTATGCATCTAAACGAACATAGGAATGACCAAATATTGTACTGACGAGGAAATTCTTTTTACAATAACCAAAAAAAAAAATTGTATTTCAAGTTAAAGATTTTCTTAGCCCATAATCTCTTCAGCATCTTTTGTTAAAGTGTACAAGAGACTTTCTTTAAAATATTTGGCGGTGCGCTTTAAACGTGTTCCAAAGATTTCCTTTTTTTTCATTTTTGGCTTATTGTCGGAAACGGCGGCGTCCGCACATTTAAACGCACGCTCTATTAGTCAATTAACACCACGAAAGAATGCAGCTTTTTTAATAATTTGTATTGTATTGTATGTTTCAAATTTCTTCAAACATTGGTAAAGAATTGAAAATAGAATTTTTTAAGTGGTTTCATAGAAAAATGGTGATCATGTTTTTTTACAAACCGGAACTATTCTTTTAGTAATTTCACGAAGTGGAAGATCGTTTCTGCTTACGTAATCATCACACCAATAAAATCAATTAGCGTATGCAAAAGCAAAATAAATTAAAATAAATTTATCGAACATTTATTTTCTGACGCCTGCACCAAAATAAACCGTATTAACGTCTTGATTTACACAAGCGTATCGATAAGATGTAAAAACTACCAACCTTTCTAGAATTAATAAAATTAACGTTTTGTATTAAAAAAAAGGTCATCAAATTTGAAATCTAAACCACTTCTTGATCATGGAAAGCTATGATAATAATTTAAAGTAACATTTAAAGTTACATCCTGATATAATTTATAAAACATTGGGAATGCATACACGTTTTAATTTAACAGCGCATCGACACAAAGTAGAGTATATTATAATGCGTACGCAGCACTTTGAGAGACGGTAGTATTAATATCATCAGAAAGCGGTCGAGTATTGATGTTGTAAGTTTATTCACTCACCATCTGATAATAATACTACTGGAACGTTTGAAGTCGCCAGGCAACAGAAAAACAAACGATTAAATGTAGAATGTCCAATTACTCATATCTTAGTCTCTCTTAAGGTATTAATTGTATGTTTCATCTCTGTTACTTCAAAGAGTTATTGACAACGTTGCAGGAAGCAAATGTGATACTAGATTTAATGTAAATTGAAAGGAAGATATACGACGGATGCAAAATTAAATGGCTTTGAAAGGACTCTACAATGATAGGAAAATACAAAATAGTGTATATCTATATATTTAACTATTTTACAATGTTTTTGTGATTTTGGGCTTCTTCAAGAAATAAACAACAATATACTCCTCATATGTAATGACCTATTTCCGCTATTTCTGGTGGACGCAAAAACGTATCAACTTTGTAAGGACGCAGAATTGTTAGCAAGATGTATATATATATATATATATATATATATATATATATATATATATATACTATAATTACTGGATCCAATGAGGAAATGCAACAAGCATTTAATTCAATTATTAATTGCTGGGAAGTTTAACAAAGGACGCTAAAATAATTTAAAGAGATGCTAAGAAAATGCAGACCGTATCTAAAGCAGATCTGGATTCAACGCTGGGACTATTAAATCACTAAGCTGAATACGGGAGCAGTTGAAACAACAGGTTAGCCAATCTAAATGTTTTATTATTTTTATTTGTGAATATTTCATTGTATATTTCTAATCTGAATAATTTAAAAATTAATATTTCGTTGCATATTTCTAATTTGAATAATTTAAAAATTGCTTTTATGAAAATTTATGTGAGGGTCAACAAAGATCGTTTTTTTAATACACGTTATAAATTACGTAAATCTTTAAAGAAGTTGAATGAACGTTCATGGGGCTTTAGATAATAATAATAAGAGTGATTTTTACTGGATTTTTGATTAACTTTGGGAATGATAATTATTAATTTTTATTCAATTATTAAAAGAAAGTTCTATGTAGGGAATTCGTAAATTTTTCATACATTATAAATATTTTTGAGAATATTATAATAATTTGTGCCTAATGGTGTTTTGGTTTAAAGATTAGAACAGGAAGTAAAGGTAGAAGGTAAATTTAAAGTCTTTGTTTGTCGTATTGTCGCAAGCTCCGTGCGTAATTAAAAACTGAGCTATCCGAGGCAATTAAAATTATATATTGAGATAATTAAAATTATATATATATAAAAAAATCAAAAATTGACAGAATAAAAATTTTCACTTTTTTAATTCACAAAAAGGTGCACTGGGTTATTGCTACCGTATCACAACAATATATATATATATATATATATATATATATATATAAATATTTTAGATAGTTAATTACACAAGGTAAGTTGATAAATACTATAGTATTACAGTGAATAAGATGAAATAATAACTTAGACTTTTATGCAAAGCCCAAATGATCATTTCAAATCGAGCTAGTAATTAAAAGATGGAAAATATAAGGTCTTGGACAGGACTTGAACCTGTATCCTGGTTTTGCCGGAACCATGTGTTTACCAATTACGCCACCGAGACCGATGATACAATTGAGAAATTTACAAATTTAAATCGTGTACAACAACTATACATAAACCTAACCGAAATTATGGCTATAAGCCAAATATTAAATATATAAATATTTTAGATAGTTAATTACACAAGGTAAGTTGATAAATACTATAGTATTACAGTGAATAAGATGAGCGTCGCTTCCTGTCTATAACTGACATAAGTGAAAACTTGACAATGTCAGATATGATTGACAAAAATGCCAAACGTAATTGAAAGTTAGGTTTATGTATAGTTGTTGTACACGATTTAAATTTGTAAATTTCTCAATTGTATCATCGGTCTCGGTGGCGTAATTGGTAAACACATGGTTCCGGCAAAACCAGGATACAGGTTTAAGTCCTGTCCAAGACCTTATATTTTCCATCTTTTAATTACTAGCTCGATTTGAAATAATCATTTGGGCTTTGCATAAAAGTCTAAAATATTATTTCATCTTATTCACTGTAATGCTATATATATTGTTGTGATATACTCCTGTGTATGCGGGAACTGGATCCTTTCAACAAAAAAAATTCTAGTCCCACAGATTGGGCGTCATAAACTGCTGTGATCCTGTTTTCGCCTCGGCTGCTCACCTAATTTTATAAACCTCCTCATTCATAAAATTAAACAACACATTCCTACCACAAACATCAACGTTAACTCTATTTACATCAATATTCAGAATACATTAAATTTTCAAATTAAATTTCAGCATAAAATTCAGTTTTAAAAAGAATTTCAAGATTAATTTTATTATCACTTTAACGTGCATCCAGAATTAAAGTCCTTGTTGGATGCCTACTAATTAAAATAACAATATAAGCAGACCGGAGTCTGAGTATAAAGGGAGCATCTACCACCCCTTTACGTTAATTAACCAGGTTCGTCTAATTGAGCTCAAAGACATACCCATATTTTCATCATAATTCAGAACATCAATACTAAATACCCCTTTCTACTTAAACAAGCAAATTTCATCTTAACATTAAAATTTTATGGTTAGTACAATTTCACTAATGTCCATTTAAAGTAAATCAATTATAAAGTAATTCAACACACACAAAAATGTCAAACAAAATAGTATAATTTACCTGAAGGTTACTGTCCTCATAGCTTCAATGTACATCGTCCCTTTAGTTAATCATACCATTCCAACAGGATTATATTTACGGCTTCTAATTCTCAACGCTTTTAAAATTTTCTCCATCACCATTTATTTAAAGTTGTTTCTGGGCTTTTCCGGAACTCATCTGTGTATATCTGACCCTTGTTTCGTGGATCGAGACACGTATTTGAACCATTTACTTATTAACACCCCAAAAAAATAGCAAAGAAATTCATGCGTCTTTCACCAATATACGCCAAAACTGCCTACTTTTGTGTATACATTTGTCGTTGTAAATTTTGCTAATTGGTACAGTGATACTAAATTTTATTACCTTGTATCTAAGTGCACTGAAGTACCTTCATGTTAGCACGTAAATAACAAACTATTTTGAATCACTAAAATATACGAGCAAACTTTAAATTATTTTATCAAACTAAAATGCACTGTTTAACATCTTCAATCAAGTCGCGGATGTAAGAGCTTTTAACGCGTCGAATAGTCAAAAGTCTAAGAGGCCGAAATTCATATTACCACCTCTATATATAGCGAATAGCCGGCACGTCGCTTTTGTCCTCAAAACAGACAATTCTTAAGAATTTCTCATTCTATGTTCCCAGTCCGTCGCTCGCGCGTCGGTTTTTACGAATTTTTCACTCGCCCCAGTTGAAAATCTCAGAAATTCTCACACGGCACGCAAACATGTCCGAGAAAAACTAATTAATTTTGTACAGAAATTGTTGTTTCTACCTCTGATATTTGCATCCTATTTTCAACCAATTGTGACCCTCGTGACGTTGCTTAAATCACGCCTTTTACTATATGTGTCTTTGCTTGACACTTTTTCTCTTTCCTTTTCTAACCTATTCGTATTGGTGCAAATTGATATTCTTTATTATCGATTATATTTTAGTCCATGTGGACTATCTGGGTTAAATAACCCCGTATCGCACATTCTCGTGAATATTAAGCCCCAGTTTCTCCAAGATTCTTTGAAACCATTTGTTATCTACACAATTTTCGCCGTACGTGATATTTAAACTACGCAGGTGTTCAAAATAATATTAATTCTCAGAGCTTTTTAAATAAACCCTGTTTTGTATTTCGTGCTAAAGCATCTGACCGTTTCCAATATCCTTAGAATCGACATGTTTATCTAAACAAATTAAACTGAAATTGCCTTTTAAAATACGCAGGTGTGTTCAAACATCCTACTTCTAACTAACACTTCTAGGATTTGCTTTTTATTGGATTTTTACAAGTTTCTATAGATATTATCTGTTACTAACGATTCAATTAACTTCAATTAAAATTGACTTCTATCCTTTCATTTTTAGCGAATACAAGTTAAACATTAATTATTATGTGTACACTTTGTTTTACTACCGGTTACTTAAAATAGGGTTAATTAATATAAATTTTGCACGTAATTTCCATTTGTTTAGGAATAATTACATTACACGCAGAGCTTTTAATACTGCTTCTTTTGATATAAAGCGTCTTGTACATGATTTAAATCTCTTATGTTTAATGAAACTAATAAATTTTATGCTTCACGGTTTTAATAACGCGTATTATCTAATAATATTCATTATACACGGTGATTAAAATTTTTGATGTGATTATTTAATTTTCTACCCTGGTCTAAATATGAGTATTTTCCCCCTATTTGAATACAAATAATCCAACTTATTTGAATGCAAATATAAAGCATTTAGACTGTCACAAAAAAAACTTACAAAAAAATTGCCTATCTCTCTCTATCCTTATCTATCTAACTTACCTACTTTGTCTCCAATTCAAAAAAATATTTACACCTATCCTATATCCCTATCCTATTCCTAACTCTCACCTAATTCTATTAACTGAAATTATCCCTAACTTCATCCTACTTATCCATCTAATCCTATATACATCCTATATACCTATCCTATTTAACTAATCTTCCCTATACTTTACTTCCCCCTACCTAATCCTATATGCCTATCCTACTCTTACTCTATTCCTAACTCTCCACTAATCTTATATGAAATATCTACACTTAACCTATCTTATTTTCTTCCTACATTTACTCTTTATTCTCCTCCTAAACCTATTTCTAATCATCTCCCATATTTATCCTATACCTAGCTTTATTTTCTATAAACACTTACTTCTACTTTTCTATATACACCTATCTCTATTCTTATCCTATTTAAATCTAACTCTCTTCTTGACCCTCCAAGTCTTTCTTCTTACCATCCTAATACTCTTCATCCCTATTTCTCCTCCTTCTATATCTATACTTAACATCCATATTATCTCACATACAATAAACTTATCCCTATTATCCTGATTCTTAAATATTACTTCTTCTTCAATCCCTACACTTGTCTGTTTCTCATTTATTATTGTTTCCCTTTCTGCCGACAAACCAAACGATACTACTTTACAATTATCAATTTTTCCCTCTATGGAAAATCCTATGTACCCTCTAGAATTCTTATGTAATGGAATCAGCCAGAATGAATCCCTTAAATCTACTTGATTAAAAACAAACTTGCCATCTTTACTTAATTTCGCCTTCACCTGCTCCTGATATGCTGCTTCTACCCCCACTACTTCTGCATGTTTTTGTATTAAAGCTTGAACCTCTACTTTCCTTTCCTCTGGACATCTTATTGTGTTGATCTGATTACCTTCATCATCCTCTACCTCTACTACATTAATACTCAACCCCGTGTCATCCTCTGTGACTTCATAACTGCCCTTCCATGGCACTACCCTATCTTTAATCCTTATTACCTTCCGTTCCATATCTATCAAAATCCCTAACTTCATCATACAGTCAACACCTAAAATGCTCTGAAACTTCAGTCCAGGTACAATTACAAACTCCTGTTCACAGCTTAAACCTCCTATATCTATCCTAAGCACCACAACACTATTTACTACAGCAAACTTCTTTTTATTTGGAGCTACTAAACGGCTACGCTTTATAGGCATAATTCTATCACAAACCTTATCCCTAATTTTGCTAACGAATTCCTCCGATATTAAACTCGCCTCTGCCCCTGTATCAAGTAATACTTCTACATTATTCTCAAAAATTTCTAAATTAATAATTGGCAAACATAAATTTTCCTTAGTTTCTGGCTCTACTTCCTCCTCAATTTTGAAAAATTCACGTGGATGTTCATATACATTTACACTGAAATCTAGTGGTCTGTCGCGTTCTAAAATCCTGTCCAGGTCTGTTTCTCTACTTGGTCCTGGTCTAGCCGTCACCTCAGCGTATGTCCTAGGCGTTTCCACTCGTTCCGTGTCTGTGTTAGCAGTCCCCCTCATGTCCGGTGAACTATTCCTTCTGGTAGGTTCCGGTCTTGGTGCAGGTCCCCTTCCTAAACTATTACTCCTAACGTATGGTCGTCTCTGTTCCCAATTCTGTCGCTGGTATCCGTAACTATTCCCCCGTCTAGCGTAGTTGTCCCTTCTATTGTCAAACCTAACTGTGTTGATCTGTCTTTCCCTGTTATCCCGAGGTCGTCCACTACTTACGTCGTCGTACCTCTGCAGGTATTCTAAAAACATTTCTCTGTCCACTATGTTCTGTAGTGCTACGTGCTGTCTTATTTCTGCCTCGAAGTGTCGTGATAAATACTTAATAATTTGTCGGTCCGTCAGTGGTGGGTTCAGTTGCTTTGCTATGCTATACTTGCGTATAGCATATTGCTCCCTACTTCCTGAAAATTCTCCCTTAAATTTCCCTGTGATTAAGTCTTCTCGTACCTGATCTTGTCTGTGGTCACTCCAGTAGTGCTTTAAAAATTTGTTTTCAAAGTCCTGATACGTGTCTATGTCCTGTCCTACTAAATTGTACCATGCTTCCGCGTTGTCCTTTAATAAAGCCTTTATCGTATTCAGTTTAGTCTGTTCGTCAAATAAATTTCCCACTAGATTTCTTACGCTATTAATAAAAATTTGTGGATTTACCCTGTTATCGCCATAAAACTTCATGTGTTGGTCCAATGATACTCCACCTGTAGAAAATCTGGGACCATCCCCCGTTAAATTTGACATGTTGTATTTGATACTACTAACTTCGCGTTCTACCCTGCCTAACTGATCCCTACATGAGTCCGTCACTTCAGTCATTTTTACATTAATCTCTTCTTCACAAAAAATGCGTACTTCGGACCTTAAATGTCCCATTTCCTGTCGAATACCTGTAATATCACGCTCATTTTTTTCAACCCTATTTTCAACCTCCCCCATTTTTACGGTAAGACTATTTTTAAATTCTGAAACTTCTTTATTCGTCTTATCTATTTTCTCACTTAGGGTTTCCCTAACTCCTGTTAATGTCTCATTCATTCGGTCAAATTTCTTATTCGATTCTTCACTCATCCTCTCTAACATTCTCAATATCATCTCGTTTCCTTGATCCCCCGATTTCGTCCTCGACTGATCTCTACTGCCTCCAGCTTCTTCCATTTTCGTATTTTTTTCACACAATGCACTATCGTCACTTCCAATTTCCACTCCTTGACTCCTTAACCACTCTTTTCTCTGCATACGTTCTAATCACTCACACACACTCTCAAAATACTCTTAAATTTATACACACACAGAAACTCTCTCTCTCAGATCGCCAGTTTCCTGGAATAAAATCACAAAAATTTTATTTGGAACTCGAGCCTCACTTTTGGGTCGCCAAAGAATGTTGTGATATACTCCTGTGTATGCGGGAACTGGGTCCTTTCAACAAAAAAAATTCTAGTCCCACAGATTGGGCGTCATAAGCTGCTGTGATCCTGTTTTCGCCTCGGCTGCTCACCTAATTTTATAAACCTCCTCATTCATAAAATTAAACAACACATTCCTACCACAAACATCAACGTTAACTCTATTTACCTCAATATTCAGAATACATTAAATTTTCAAATTAAATTTCAGCATAAAATTTAGTTTTAAAAAGAATTTCAAGATTAATTTTATTATCACTTTAACGTGCATCCAGAATTAAAGTCCTTGTTGGATGCCTACTAATTAAAATAACAATATAAGCAGACCGGAGTCTGAGTATAAAGGGAGCATCTACCACCCCTTTACGTTAATTAACCAGGTTCGTCTAATTGAGCTCAAAGACATACCCATATTTTCATCATAATTCAGAACATCAATACTAAATACCCTTTCTACTTAAACAAGCAAATTTCATCTTAACATTAAAATTTTATGGTTAGTACAATTTCACTAATGTCCATTTAAAGTAAATCAATTATAAAGTAATTCAACACACACAAAAATGTCAAACAAAATAGTATAATTTACCTGAAGGTTACTGTCTTCATAGCTTCAATGTACATCGTCCCTTTAGTTAATCATACCATTCCAACAGGATTATATTTACGGCTTCTAATTCTCAACGCTTTTAAAATTTTCTCCATCACCATTTATTTAAAGTTGTTTCTGGGCTTTTCCGGAACTCATCTGTGTATATCTGACCCTTGTTTCGTGGATCGAGACACGTATTTGAACCATTTACTTATTAACACCCCAAAAAAATAGCAAAGAAATTCATGCGTCTTTCACCAATATACTCCAAAACTGCCTACTTTTGTGTATACATTTGTCGTTGTAAATTTTGCTAATTGGTACAGTGATACTAAATTTTATTACCTTGTATCTAAGTGCACTGAAGTACCTTCATGTTAGCACGTAAATAACAAACTATTTTGAATCACTAAAATATACGAACAAACTTTAAATTATTTTATCAAACTAAAATGCACTGTTTAACATCTTCAATCAAGTTGCGGATGTAAGAGCTTTTAACGCGTCGAATAGTCAAAAGTCTAAGAGGCCGAAATTCATATTACCACCTCTATATATAGCGAATAGCCGGCACGTCGCTTTTGTCCTCAAAACAGACAATTCTTAAGAATTTCTCATTCTATGTTCCCAGTCCGTCGCTCGCGCGTCGGTTTTTACGAATTTTTCACTCGCCCCAGTTGAAAATCTCAGAAATTCTCACACGGCACGCAAACATGTCCGAGAAAAACTAATTAATTTTGTACAGAAATTGTTGTTTCTACCTCTGATATTTGCATCCTATTTTCAACCAATTGTGACCCTCGTGACGTTGCTTAAATCACGCCTTTTACTATATGTGTCTTTGCTTGACGCTTTTTCTCTTTCCTTTTCTAACCTGTTCGTATTGGTGCAAATTGATATTCTTTATTATCGATTATATTTTTGTCCATGTGGACTATCTGGGTTAAATAACCCCGTATCGCACATTCTCGTGAATATTAAGCCCCGGTTTCTCCAAGATTCTTTGAAACCATTTGTTATCTACACAATTTTCGCCGTACGTGATATTTAAACTACGCAGGTGTTCAAAATAATATTAATTCTCAGAGCTTTTAAATAAACCCTGTTTTGTATTTCGTGCTAAAGCATCTGACCGTTTCCAATATCCTTAGAATCGACATGTTTATCTAAACAAATTAAACTGAAATTGCCTTTTAAAATACGCAGGTGTGTTCAAACATCCTACTTCTAACTAACACTTCTAGGATTTGCTTTTATTGGGTTTTACAAGTTTCTATAGATATTATGTTACTAACGATTCAATTAACTTCAATTAAAATTGACTTCTATCCTTTCATTTTAGCGAATACAAGTTAAATATTAATTATTATGTGTACACTTTGTTTTACTACCGGTTACTTAAAATAGGGTTAATTAATATAAATTTTGCACGTAATTTCCATTTGTTTAGGAATAATTACATTACACGCAGAGCTTTTTAATACTACTTCTTTTGATATAAAGCGTCTTGTACATGATTTAAATCTCTTATGTTTAATGAAACTAATAAATTTTTATGCTTCACGGTTTTAATAACGCGTATTATCTAATAATATTCATTATACACGGTGATTAAAATTTTTTGATGTGATTATTTAATTTTCTACCCTGGTCTAAATATGAGTAATATATATATATATATATATATATATATATATATATATATAGTGACTATAAAATTAAAAAGAACTCATGTGCGTTATCGTGTCATACTAAGGACACCAATCATCTTCCAAATATTGATAATGTAAAAATTTTAGACAAAGAAAATTCTTACAAGGGTAGACTTTTTTTATAAATGGCTCACATTGTTACCAATGTGGATGCCTTGATTTTTAAATCTGACACGAGGAATTTGAGCACCATGTATAGGTATTTATTAAAATATAGGAAATCCAATAACTCCATATATACACATGCTTTCTATTTTATACACCTCGGACAAATTGTTTGGTTTATAATCTATGATAATTTAATATCAGTTAACTATTATCTATCAGGCTTGTTGTAATTTATAAGTTATAAGCTTAAAACTATTTTAATATGTAAGTGCATTGTGTGACTTGTTTAGTTGTTAGTGCTTATATTCAAATTTTTGTATGTATACGTTCACCCACATTATTTTAAATTTTTTTCGTCAATTTTAACATAGTATTTTAACTCGCAGTTCTGTAAGTAACATTATGTTGTTCCATTGTTAGAGGTAACTACATTCATTTATTTTTTAATACCCTGATGAAGATCTTAAATAGATCGAAGGCTTGGTAGAAAGCAAAAGAGTTTTATTACTTAGTTGAGGATCAATAATGTGTTATTTATATTTATATTTTATGTACCAGGGCGTTCCGATAAGTAGTTAGCCTCACCGCCCGATGGCGCCACTATTGCAAGAGAAATTTACCATTCTTGTAGACTGCAACTGTCAAAATTTCATCCAAATCGGACTCGTAGTTTTGTTTTGACCGCGTGTGGAAGCGGGTGTGTCCGCGGATTTTAGAAAAATGGAAAAGAGCAATATCGGTCGGTGATTCAATTCTTGTTTTTGGAAGGGAAATCGCGCAACAAAATCAAAGAGGGCTTGTATGCTGTGTACGGTGACTCTTCTCCTTCGATGGCGACCGTCAAAATTTGGTTTAACGAGTTTCAACGAGTTTCCACGATCTCGTATTGGCAGACCGCCGAGAGAAGGTTCGCGAGAAATCTGAGACAGTAGGCATCTCAAAAGACCGCGTGAGTCATACCCTGCATGAAATTTTGGGCACGAGAAAGTTGTCGGCGCGATGAGTGCCGCGTTTGCTCACTCCGGACAACAAGCGCAACCGCCCTCGCCACGGACAAATTGGTCGAATTGGGCTACGAAATGCTGCTCCATCCACCGTATTCTCCAGATTTAGCTCCGTGCGACTTCTTTTTGTTTCCAAACTTGAAAAAGGCACTCGTCGTGGTGCAATTTGAGTCGAATAAAGAGGTCATCGCCGCCACGGAGGCCTACTTTGCAGACCTCCAAAAACGTATTTTTCAGACGGGTTAAAGAAGTTAGAGCTTCGTTGAGTCAAGTGTATCGAACTTAAAGGAGACTATGTTGAGAAATAAATCGCCACTTTTCCAAAATTTTCGTTTTTCTTTTGTAGGCTAAGTACTTATCGGACCACCCTTATATATATATATATATATATATATATATATATATATATATACAGGGTGAGTTTTTAGTGTGGCAACGGTCGATAACTCCGTTATTATAAAAGCTGTGTAAACCAAATTTGGAGGCATATTAGGCATGCCTAAAGTGCACATTTTAAAAATATTTGGTAGCATACAGGGTGTTTCATAATTCCAGGGCATATTAAACTTATATTTTTTTAAATGGAATACCCTACATATTATTACATTTTTGGAAAGCTCATAAAAAGAGCTTTAATTTGATATCAAATTGTATTTGTCTATTCTTTTTAGTTTTTGAGATATTCAACTGTTTTTAGAAAAAATGACCCTGATTAGATACAATGCCACTGCACTAATACACAACTTATGTTAATTTTCAAGATGCAGAAAATTTTACCATATACCGTAGTATATTTGTAAATATCACACTTTTGAAATTTCTTCACAGTATACAGGGTGTGTCAGATTTCGCATAATGCAATTTTTAAAACTTTTTTTAAATGGAACCTTACTAATTTTATTGCTACAATGGATAGTTCATTAAGTGTTTTTTTCATTTTTGCTAAGCATTCCCTATACCTAAATCCATTAGTTTCTGAGATATTTTTGATTTTCTTCAAATTTTTAGAATGTTTTTAATTTACATAACTAAAAATAACTTACTATTGGAGAATATTATAAAACAATTACTACGTTTTGATTAACAATTAACTACAATAACAATTTTCACTAAAGATATAACAACCTACAATAATACGCTATCAACGGAATTCTGCCAGATCAACAATATGCATTTTATAGAAAATGTTCAAACAGAAAATCAGGCAGGCTTTGAAAAAAATAACTATTACAATTAAAATGTCATTTAGGTTTATTAATTGTAGTGTGTTGTCATTTAACGCATTATCAGTTCTGTTTTAAATATAATCTTTGAAGGAGTTTTCAAAATGAATTTTACTGTGGAAGAACAAATAGATATGATTTGGGTATTGGGTGAAAGTTTAAGAAATTACCTACTTGCATCAAGAATATACCGAGAGATATCCTGTTAAATGACAACACACTACAATTAATAAACCTAAATGACATTTTAATTGTAATTGTTATTTTTTTCAAAGCCTGCCTGATTTCCTGGTTGAACGTTTTCTATAAAATGCATATTTTTGATCTGGCAGAATTCTGTTGATAGCGTATTATTGTAGGTTGTTATATCTTTAGTGAAAATTGTTATTGGATAAGTGTAGTTAATTGTTAATCAAAATGTATTAATTGTTTTATAATATTCTCCAATAGTAAGTTATTTTTAGTTATGTAAATTAAAAACATCCTTAAAATTTGAAGAAAATCAAAAATATCTCATAAAGTAATGGATTTAGGTATAGGGAATGCTTAACAAAAATGAAAGGACACTTAATGAACTATCCATTGTAGCAATAAAATTGGTAGGGTACCATTTAAAAAAAGTTTTAAAAATTGCATTTTGCGATACCTGACACACCCTGTATATTGTAAAGAAATTTCAAAAGTGTGATATTTACAAATATACTATGGTATATAGTAAAATTTTCTGCATCTTGAAAATTAACATAAGTTGTGTATTAGTGCAGTGACAATGTATCAAATCAGGGTCATTTTTTCTAAAAACAGTTGAATATCTCAAAAACTGAAAGGAATAGACAGATACAATTTGGTATCAAATTAAAGCTCTTTTTATGGGATTTCCAAAAATGTAATAATATATAGGGTGTTCCATTTAAAAAAATATAAGTTTAATATGCCCTGGAATTATGAAACACCCTGTATGCTTCTAAATATTTTTAAAATGTGCACTTTAGGCATGCCTAATATGCCTCCAAATTTGGTTTACGTAGCTTTTATAATAACGGAGTTATCGACCGTTGCCACACTAAAACTCACCCTGTATTATATATATATATATATATATATATATATATATAATTAATTAGTTATTTTTGTGATTTTTGTTAAAAACATATAAAGTTACTTGCATTTGTTCTAATAATTGACGTTTGTTGACCTTTGCAACCATAATCATAATTCTAAAACATGCCAAATGTAAACAGTCAATTACATATAAATTGCATACAACTTAAAACTTGATCTTGTTAGTACATAAAATAGTTGAAACATTGAGCATATTTAAATATAACAAACACAAATTTACATATTAAAAATTTAAAATAACATGGATTGTAATGCGTTGTTATATTACTAATCAAGTCGTTATGATTAAAATAAAGAACAAACTCAACATGTCAACAAATTGCATTAATAATTCTAGGTGAATATTTAGATCACTAATTTGCTATCTATTGGTTTAAATACTCACCTAGAATTATTAATGCAATTTGTTGACATGCTGAGTTTGTTCTTTACTTTAATCATAACGACTGATTAAATTATAATAATAACAACTGCTTACAATGTGTGTACCATGTTATTTTAAATTTTAATATGTAAATTTGTGTCTGTTATATTTAAATATGCTCAATGTTTCAACTATTTTATGATATAGACAAGATCAAGTTTTAAGATATGCAATTTATATGTAATTGACTGTTTACATTTGGCATGTTTTAGAATTATGATTATACAAGTATTGAACAGGTCAATTATTAGAACAAATGATCAAGTAACTTTAGTATGTTAACAAGTAACATCCCAAAATAACTAACAACCTTTATTATATTATTACCTGTTACTGAAGTGTTTTATTAAAATTAAATTAAATATATATAATATATATATATAAGAAATATATATACTCATATTTAGACCAGGGTAGAAATTTAAATAATCACATCAAATAATTTTAACTTGTAGAAGCTTTTGGGTAAAGGTTACGTTATTTAAAAAACCGTGAAGCATAAAAGTTCATTCGTTTTATTAAAATTAAGAGATTTAAATTATTTATAAGACGCTTTATATAAAAGGAAGCAGTATTAGAAAACTTTACGGGTAATTTAATTATCCCTAGTAAAGATAAAAAAACTTTACGTGCAAAATTTATATTAATTAACTCTATTTTAAGTAACTGGTATTAAACAAAACGTACAGATAATAATTGTAATTGAAGTTAATTGAACCGTTAGTAACATATAATATTAACCAAATGAAACCCCGAATAAAATACCATGAAATCAAGCTCTGAGAATTAATAGTATGTTTAAACACCTTGCGTATTTTTAAAAAGCTCATTCTGCGTAAATGTTGCAGATAATTAATAGTTACAAAGAATCTTGGAGAAACCGTGGCTTAATATTCACGAGAAGGTGCGAAGGGTTATTTAACCCAGATAGTCCACATGGACTGAAATAATCGATAATAAGGAATATCAATTTGCACTAATAAGAACAGGGTAGATAGAGACAGATAATATGCGCAAGACCGAGAACATATAGTAAAAGGCGTGAGTAGAGCAACGTCATGGGGTTGCGATTGGTTGAAAGTAAAGGCAAAATTGAGAGGTAGAAATAACATTTCTGTATAAAATTTAATTAGGTATTCTCAGACGTTCGGCTGTTGAAATTTTCTGAAATTTAACTGAGGCGAGTGTAAAATTCGTAAAAATCGCATGCCGGGCTACGGACTGGGAACAGAGCAGGCGAAATTCTTTAGAATTGTCCGTTTGAGGACTCGACCGACAGACAGGCTAACCTCTATATATACCAGGGGAATATGAACAAGCTCTCTTAGATCTTCGACTTATTGAAGCGTTAAACAGTGTTTTTAGTTTTCGGTTTTAATATTAAATAATTTAAACAGTTTGCTCGAATATTATGTGATTTAAAACAGCTTGTTCTTTACGTGCTACAATGAATGTACGTTAGTGCACTTAGAAAAGAAGATACAAGGTAAAGAAAGTTTAGTATCACTGTACCAATTGGTAAAATTTACTACGACAAATAAATACACAAAAGTAGGCAGTTTTGGCGTATATTGGTGAAACAAGTATGAATTTCTTTGTTATTTTCGGGGTGTTAATAATTAAATGGTTCGTAAACATGACTGGATCCACTAAACAAGGTTCAGATATACACAGATGAGTTCCGGAAAAGCCCTGAAACAACTTTAAATAAATGGCGATGGAGCAAATTTTAAAACGTTGAGAATCAGAAGCCGTAAATATAACCCAGTTGGAATGGTGTAATTAACAAAGGGACGATGTACATTGAAGCTGACTATGAGTAACCTTCAGGTAAATTATACTATTTTGTTCGAACTTTGATATTTTGAGTGTGTTGAATAACTTTACAATTTGTTTATTTAAAATGGACAGTAGTGAAATTGTACTAACAATAATATTTTAATTTTAAGGTGAAATTTGCTTGTTAAGTAGAAAGGGTATTTAGTATTGATGTTCTGGATTATGATGAAAATATGGGTATGTCTTTGAGCTCAATTAGACGAACCTGGTTAATTAACGTAAATGGGTGGTAGATGCTCCTTTGTACTCAGACTCAGGTCTGCATATATTGTTATAGTAATTAGTAGGCATCCTACAAGGACTTTAATTCTGGATGCATTCTAAAATGATAATAAATTTAATCTTGAAATTTTCTGATACTGAAATTTATGCTGAATTTTAATTTTGAAATTTTAATGTAATTGAATATTGATGTAAATAGAGTTAACGTTGATGTTTGTGGCGAAGTGGTGTTTATGTATGAGGATGAAAGTTATCTAGAGGAGCAGCCGAGGCGATTAACGGAAGAAAATCAACAGACCAGGTAATTCAAGAGGTGTCACAGCATTCTTGACGCCCAATTCGTGAGGCTCGATTCGAAAAGCGTAGTTCACGGATTTTGTAGGTGTCACAGCATTCTTGGCGCCCAACGTGGGCTCGAGTTCCAAATAAAATTTTGTGATTTTATTCCAGGAAACTGGCGTTCTGAGAGAGAGTTTCTGTGTGTATAAATTTAAAGTATTTTAGAGTGATGAGAGTGATTAGAACGTATGCAGAGAAAAGAGTGGTTAAGGAGTCAAGGAGGAAATTGAATGACGATAGTGCATTGTGTGAAAAAATTCTAAAATGGAAGAAGCTGGAGGCAGTAGAGATCAGTCGAGGACGGAATCAGGGATCAAGGAATTGAGATGATAATGAGAATGCTAAAGAGAATGAACGATGAATCTAATAGAGCTAGGGAAGAATCCAACAGAAAATTAGAACTGCTAAGCGATGAATCTAATAGAGCTAGGAAGAATCGAATAAGAAATTTGACCAATTAAATCAGGAATTAGGGATAAAATAGAAAAATCGACGAGGATGTAAAATTAAATATTGTCTTACCGTGAAAATGGGAAGTAGAAAATAGGGTAGATAAAAATGAGCGTGATATTACAGGTCTTCGACAGGAAATGGGACATTTAAGGTCCGAAGTACGCATTTTTTGTGAAGAAGAAATTAATGTAAAAATGACTGAAGTAACGGACTCATGTAGGGATCAGTTAGGCAGGGTAGAAAGCGAAGTTAGTGGTATCAAATACAACATGTCAAATTTAACGGGGGATGGTCCCAGATTTTCTACAGGTGGAGTATCATTGGACCAACACATGAAGTTTTATGGCGATAACAGGGTCAATCCACAGATTTTTATTAAGAGTGTAAGAAATCTAGTGGGAAATTTATTTGACGAACAGACTAAACTGAATACGATAAAGGCTTTATTGAAAGACAACGCGGAAGCATGGTACAATTTAGTAGGACAGGACATAGACACCGTATCAGGACTTTGAAAACAAATTTTAAAGCACTACTGGAGTGACCACAGACAAGATCCAGGTACGAGACGACTTAATCACAGGAAATTTAAGGGAGAATTTTCAGGAAGTAGAGCAATATGCTATACGCAAGTATAGCATAGCAGCAACTGAACCCACCACTGACGGACCGACAAATTATTAAGTATTTATCACGACACTTCGAGGTAGAAATAAGACAACACGTAGCACTACAGAACATAGTGGACAGAGGAATGTTTTTAGAATACCTGCAGAGGTACGACGACGTAAGTAGTGGACGACCTCGGGATAATAGGGAAAGACAGATCAACACAGTTAGGTTTGACAATAGACGGGACAACTATGCTAGAAGAGGGAATAGTTACGGATACCAGCAACAGAATTGGGAACAGAGACGACCATACGTTAGGAGTAATAGTTTAGGAAGGGGACCTGCACCGAGACCGGAACATACCAGAAGGAATAGTTCACCGGACATGAGGGGGACTGCTAATACAGACACGGAACGAGTGGAAACGCCTAGGACATATGCTGAGGTGACGGCTAGACCAGGACCGAGTAGGGAAAACAGACCTGGACAGGATTTTTAGAACGCGACAGACCACTAGATTTCAGTGTAAATGTATATGAACATCCACGTGAATTTTTCAAAATTGAGGAGGAAATAGGGCCAGAAACTGAGGAAAAATTATGTTTGCCAATTATTAATTTAGAAATTTTTGAGAATAATGTAGAAGTATTACTTGATACAGGGGCAGAGGCGAGTTTAATATCGGAGGAATTCGTCAGCAAAATTAGGGATAAGGTTTGTGATAGAATTATGCCTATAAAGCGTAGCCATTTAGTAGCTCCAAATAAAAAGAAGTTTGCTGTAGTAAATAGTGTTGTGGTGCTTAGGATAGATATAGGAGGTTTAAGCTGTGAACAGGAGTTTGTAATTGTACCTGGACTGAAGTTTCAGAGCATTTTAGGTGTTGACTGTATGATGAAGTTAGGGGTTTTGATAGATATGGAGAGGAAGGTAGTAAGGATTAAGGATAAGATAGTGCCATGGAAGGGCAGTTATGAAGTCACAGAGGATGACACGGGGTTTAGTATTAATGTAGTAGAGGTAGAGGATGATGAAGGTAAACAGATCAACACGATAAGATGTCCAGAGGATAGGATAGTAGAGGTTCAAGCTTTAGTACAAAAACATGCAGAATTAGTGGGGGTAGAAGCAACAGCAGCAGATCGGGAGCAGGTGAAGGTAGAATTATTTGTGATGAGGTTAAGTGGCAAGTTTGTTTTTAATAAAGTAGATTTAAGGAATTCATTCTGGCGGATTCCATTACACAAAAATTCTAGAAGGTACATAGGAGTTTCCGTAGAGGGAAAAATCGATAATTTTAAAGTAGTATCGTTTGGTTTGTCGGCAGAAAAGAAAATAATAATAAATAAGAAACAGACAAGTTTAGGGACTGAAGAAGAAGTAATATTTAAGAGTAAGGATAATAAGTTTATTGTATGTGAGAGAACAGGGATGATAAGTATAGATATAGAAGGGGGAGAAATAGGGATGAAGAGTATTAGGATGGTGAGAAGAAAGACTTGGAGGGTCAAGAAGAGAGTTAGATTTAAATAGGATAGGGATAGAATAGGTGTATATAGAAGAGTAGAAGTAGGTGTGTATAGAAAATAAAGCTAGGTATAGGATAAATATGGAAGATAATTAGAAATAGGTTTAGGATGAGAATAAAGAGTAAATGTAGGAAGAAAAGAAGATAGGTTAAGTATAGATATTTCATATAAGATTAGTGGAGAGTTAGGAATAGAGTAAGAGTAGGACAGGTATATAGGATTAGGTAGGGAGAAGTAAAGTGTAGTGAAGATTAGTTTAAAAGTTAGGAACAGGATAAGTATATAGGATGTATATAGGATTAGATGGATAAGTAGGATGAAGTTAGGGATAATTTCAGTTTATAAAATTAGGTGAGAGTTAGGAATAGGATAGGGATATAGGACAGGTGTAAATATTTTTTTGATTGGATAAGGTAGGTAAGTTAGATAGATAAGGGTAGAGAGAGATAGGCATTTTTTTTTGTGACTTTTGTTTGCGGTTTAAATATTTTATATTTGAATTCAAATAAGTGGGATTATTTGTATTCAAATAGGGGGAAAATACTCATATTTAGACCAGGGTAGAAAATTAAATAATCACATCAAATAATTTTAATCACTGTGTAGAAGCTTTGGGAAAAGGTACACGTTATTTAAAAAAACCGTGAAGCATAAAAGTTCATTCGTTTTATTAAAATTAAGAGATTTAAATTATTTATAAGACGCTTTATATAAAAGGAAGCAGTATTAGAAAACTTTACGGGTAATTTAATTATCCTAGTAAAGAAACAAATAAAATTACGTGCAAAATTTATATTAATTAACTCTATTTTAAGTAACTGGTATTAAACAAAACGTACAGATAATAATTGTAATTGAAGTTAATTGAACCGTTAGTAACATATAATATCTATAAAACTTGAAAACCCCAATAAAATACCATGAAATCAAGCTCTGAGAATTAATAGTATGTTTAAACACCTTGCGTATTTTTAAAAAGCTCATTCTGCGTAAATGTTGCAGATAATTAATAGTTACAAAGAATCTTGGAGAAACCGTGGCTTAATATTCACGAGAAGGTGCGATACGGGGTTATTTAACCCAGATAGTCCACATGGACTGAAATAATCGATAATAAGGAATATCAATTTGCACTAATAAGAACAGGGTAGATAGAGACAGATAATATGCGCAAGACCGAGACACATATAGTAAAAAGGCGTGAGTAGAGCAACGTCATGGGGTTGCGATTGGTTGAAAGTAAAAGGCAAAATTGAGAGGTAGAAATAACATTTCTGTATAAAATTTAATTAGGTATTCTCAGACGTTGCGTGCCGTGTGGAAATTTTCTGAAATTTAACTGAGGCGAGTGTAAAATTCGTAAAAATCGCATGCCGGGCTACGGACTGGGAACAGAGCAGGCGAAATTCTTTAGAATTGTCCGTTTTGAGGACTCGACCGACAGACAGGCTAACCTCTATATATACCCAGGGGAATATGAACAAGCTCTCTTAGATCTTCGACTTGATTGAACGCGTTAAACAGTGTTTTTTTAGTTTTCCGGTTTTAATATTAAATAATTTAAACAGTTTGCTCGAATATTATGTGATTTAAAACAGCTTGTTCTTTACGTGCTACAATGAATGTACGTTAGTGCACTTAGAAAAGAAGATACAAGGTAAAGAAAGTTTAGTATCACTGTACCAATTGGTAAAATTTACTACGACAAATAAATACACAAAAGTAGGCAGTTTTGGCGTATATTGGTGAAAGAAGTATGAATTTCTTTGTTATTTTTCGGGGGTGTTAATAATTAAATGGTTCGTAAACATGACTGGATCCACTAAACAAGGTTCAGATATACACAGATGAGTTCCGGAAAAGCCCTGAAACAACTTTAAATAAATGGCGATGGAGCAAATTTTTAAAACGTTGAGAATCAGAAGCCGTAAATATAACCCAGTTGGAATGGTGTAATTAACAAAGGGACGATGTACATTGAAGCTACGAGTGCAGTAACCTTCAGGTAAATTATACTATTTTGTTCGAACTTTGATATTTTGGTGTGTGTTGAATAACTTTACAATTTGTTTATTTAAAATGGACAGTAGTGAAATTGTACTAACAATAATATTTTAATTTTAAGGTGAAATTTGCTTGTTTAAGTAGAAAGGGGTATTTAGTATTGATGTTCTGGATTATGATGAAAATATGGGTATGTCTTTGAGCTCAATTAGACGAACCTGGTTAATTAACGTAAATGGGTGGTAGATGCTCCCTTTGTACTCAGACTCAGGTCTGCATATATTGTTATAGTAATTAGTAGGCATCCTACAAGGACTTTAATTCTGGATGCATTCTAAAATGATAACAAATTTAATCTTGAAATTTTCTGATACTGAAATTTATGCTGAATTTTAATTTTGAAATTTTAATGTATTGTGAATATTGATGTAAATAGAGTTAACGTTGATGTTTGTGGTAGGAATGTGTTTGTTTTTTTTTATGTATGAGGATGAAAGTTATCTAGAGGAGCAGCCGAGGCGATTAACGGAAGAAAATCAACAGACCAGGTAATTCAAGAGGTGTCACAGCATTCTTGACGCCCAATTCGTGAGGCTCGATTCGAAAAGCGTAGTTCACGGATTTTGTAGGTGTCACAGCAATATATAATATGTATCGATGTGACAATGCCCCGCGTTGGAGCGCCACTAAAAGAGTGTTGCGAAACAGATAATGTGGTTTGTAAACTTGAAACTAACTGTTCACATACCTTTGTTTCTAATTTTTTTTACTTTGTTTGACTGGCTCAACGAAAATTGACGGAGTTTTCAAATTGAAATAAAACGCAACAATATCACAAAGCATTTACACAATATGAAATATCTTCTTTCATACAAAAGCATTTATAACATCGTTTCTTTCAAACATAAAATAATTTTTAAGAAGTCTTTGTTACAAACAAAATTATTGTTCCTTACCTTATTTTACATTTATTATTCATATTTATATTTATTATTTATTTATTTATCGTCTTTATTTATCTAAACTAACATATACAAAGTGAATGAGAAAAAGAAAAACATACAAAATCGTGCAGGCGAAGTTCAGTCACAGACTGTTTTTCCACTTAACCTGAAGTAACATTATAATAACAGACAGCAAACATCAAACGTAACAAGCAGCAGCATACAGTTAACTGAATTTATGTGTTCATACTTTTTCTACCCAGTACTGAATAAGTAAATAAATGAAATAAGCGTAAGATCATTGTAGGTTAATCAGATATTTCTTGTAGAATCTCTTGAAACTGTATACTGATTTATTCTTTAGAGAAGCATCAATAGAAGTGTATAATGCAACTGCCGAATAATGGAACGATATTTGGTAAAAGGTGGACAAGTGACGCTCAACATGCAATAGGTCGAGTGATCTTAAGTTAATACAATGGTAATAACGACGCGGTTTTAGTAAAGATTTTATATATTCTGGTGTTGTGGGCGAGGTTAGAACACAATGTCTATAAACTGCAAGGTGTAATTTACGCCTGTTAGCCATATTCAGCTAACTTGATTCTCGCAAAAAATTAGAAATATGGTCATACTTTTGTAAAGCGTAAACAAATCTTAAACAAGCATTTTGGATCATCTGAATGCATAGGGAAGTATTATAATCCAAACAAGGACCATATACAGCATCACAATAATTAAACAGAGACAAAATTAATGATTCGCACAATAGCATACGATGATTATGACTTAAAATATCTTTATTTAAATAAAACTTGCGTAAAATTATGTATGAACGCAATTAGATTATTTACATGTCCTTCAAAACGCAACTTATAATCAAATAATATACCGAGATTCACAACTGAGTTTTGGATTTTAATACTATCACCATTGAGCATGAGGTTTAAGTTATCAACCACTTGTTTCCTATCATTAACCGGTCCAAAAATAATGGCTGAGGTTTTTTTAGTATGTAGCACTAATGAATTATTGGCAGCGTAGCGGGATATGTGTTGTAGGTTTTTATTGAGTAAATAGTTAGCCTCTTTCAAGGTATCTTTATGGAAGATATATACAGCTGTGAGTCATCAGCATACATATGGGAAAGACAGTGATGTAGCGATGAAGACAGATCAGCTGTATGTATATACAGCTGATCTGTCTTCATCGCTTGTTCTTAGTATTAAGAACAACAATGGACCGAGTATTGACCCCAGGGAAACTCCACTAGATACAACTTTGTAAGTTGACATAATTCGGTTAACTCGCACTGACTGCGTACTGTCAGACAAGTAACAAGCAAAAAATTGTCTAGTTGGTTTGTCAAATACAAAATAATTTATTTTTTCAAGTAACAATTTATGGTTCTATCGTATTGAAGGCTTTAGAGAAGTCCAGCAAAACCAGTGCAGTAACAAGACCCATGTTCGATGATCGAATAATTTCACTAGTAATTTTAATTAATGCACTAGTAGTATCATGACCTCCCCTAAAACCCGACTGATTCGAAGGTAGAATTTCAGAAACAGTAATGTACTCATAAATTTGCTCGTATAATTACCGAATTAAACTTATTCTTTTGAGGATCTTTCACCTGGTTATAAATTATTTCCACGCATATGATTTGTTTTGGCCAGAAAAAAATCCTTGACATATAATCTATGAAAGCTCAGAGTATTTTGAACTCTGAACACAAACTCTTGGTAAAAAAATCCTCTACACATAAATGAAATTATTAGGATTATCTTAAACTAGATATAAATACTCTAATATAAGTTAAAAATAAATCTAACAGTGATACTTACAGAATCCACAAAACGCTTCTTTGTAATTAAGAATCTTCTTATTTTAAATTGATCTCCAAATCGGCTTATACGTTTTTTCAAATTAAAATTCCTGATTTCCAACAGCAATTGTCAAAGTACCTTTTTGGGTTAAATTTTTTTTCAATCATTTAATACATTTTTAAAAATAGCTTTACATTGAAGAATTTTGTCTTGTCTTTGTAATTAATACTTCCATTTTTGTATGTAATTTGGGTTTAAAAATATCACTTCAATATTAATTGCAGCCTCGTAACTATCAAACACCAATATGTTTACTACATATTTCTATTACTATCTTCGCATAGCAACAGCTCACGCTTTTTAATTAAAGTAACATTTCGTGCTCTAATGAATGAAATCGAATGAACGAATCCCTCCTTGATAAGCACTTCTTTATTTACAAATTTACTTTTTTTCCAGAACTTTACTAGTATAATCTCGAACATTATGATGTAAGGTTTTGCGGAATTCCCAATCAGCGTATAAAATTTCGACACTTTTCTACCTTCTTATCTATTCTAGGTATTCGTGACGCTCGCTTTTGTCCTTGTTTATTATATGTTATTATTGTTGCATATCGCTTCCTTCCAATAGTGAATGCGAAGATCTTAAATTATTTCTTATCAGTTGTTCCAGGGATTTTGCAGGTTTTTTCGATGTTTAAGTTGCTTCTTGAAATGAAAATGTTTATTTAATGAGTTTATACGAATTTTTAAATATCGATGCCTTATATTCTAGAACGTTCTTTTTTTAGAATCAATTGCTACAGTCCACAGGTTAATTAATTTACTTTGAATACTTTTTAATGCAAAAGTTTTTGCGATTTATAAAAAATATTTGCTTTCAGTACATAAAATTATTTATTAATTTTGGGATTTTTTAAATACACGTTAATTTTAGTTTCTCAAACTAAATGCATAAAGCTGTACTCTTTTATGCTATTTACAGCAAATCAAATGCATTTTTATCTAAACTGTATTGATAACTAATAAGTAAAATAAACGGCTTTGTATTAAAACGATGGATTTTTACGTTCGCATTTAAATGCGTTTTACCGTATCTTATTGTTAATTATTGTTATATATACGACTTACGTTACTTGTTATTTATTTACAATATGCTTATATCATACAGGGTGATTATTTATATACGCGCAATTTGCGTTTTTGCATTGTATATCAATGAATAAAGGTACGCTTATATTATACAAGGTGCAACATGAATATACGGAAAATTCCATTTTTTCCGGATTCTATTATATATATATATATATATATATATATATATATATATATATATATATTGGCGTCATTGAAACCCTAATTTTAAAAATAAATTCCACTGTGATTTGCCCTATTATTATTTTAAGCCCCAATGTTATGAAATGTTAAATTAGGATTTTTACCCCGACTAGCTTACTGAATAAATCTTCTTGAATCAAATAAAGCAATTCTAGAATACTCAATGTAATACTTGATAATATTTACAACACTCAAAATTTTCCTATTTGTACAAAATATCTACATATACCAGATTTATGCTTTTCTGAAAGCCAGCAAAAATATCTTTTAATTATATTCAAGGATCTTCGAACGTTCCAAGATACCTATTCCATTTTCATAAATTTTTAAGTGACCTTTTTGATGACTTGCAAGTATACAATGTGGCAAATATTAAATCAAAAACAGTTTTCAATAATAAAGTGTATTAAGATTGCTAACCTGGAATGGGTTCTGTAGTTCAATCGTAGTCTATGATCTGCATCCCCTTTCTGTGTCCGCTTTGATTATTGATATGCCGGCCCCATATAAGAATCGCCTCCCATAAATCGCTTCCAATTAAAATCGTACCAAATTACAGTACATCCAAAATTAAAACGTACCAAATCGGAATATGTTCATTTTTAAATTATCTCCAAAATTAGAATATGTTCAAAGTTAGAAATCCTAAATTAAAGCCGTCTCAAATTATAGGTCCCAAATTACAGCCATCTCAAAGTAAAACCATCTCAAATTACAGCCCAAATTAAAGCCCTGTTTCATTAATATTAGAAATGAATTTAATTAAGTTGTTTAACTTAAGTCTATCTATAGATCGACTTATTTTTCGTTGCACAAATTCTCGCACTTTTAACTCTGATTTGATTTGATTTATACTTCACTAGTTACGTGAGTTTTTAACACCTTTGAACATAGTCGTTGCTCAGTTTGAATATAGACTAAAATGTCGTTCCGTTACTATCGTATATATAAGCCTTTCCTCCGATTGTTTTTATTGGCTTGTGTTCACTCTAGACTGATACTTTTGCTTTATCTCGCATAACTCGGAATTTTCACAAATTACTTACTTTAAATCTTCGATGAATGCTCTGTTCTTCATGTCCGCATCCAGCATATGTAATATTATTCGAGAATTTCCAACTTTTGACTTTCATTAACTCACGTATTTGGATATTTGTTAATTTTATCGTATAATTGAACCGCCTGGTGTTTATTTGTTTCTACAGAATATTGATTTTCTGAACAAATGTGTTGTATTTTAGTCACGTAACGATTTTCTAATAATGAATTATTTAGAATGCGTCTACGTTGATATTTTCGACGCAATTGCTAAATATTTGCAATGCCAATTTATCTATGCTTCTCGATGATTTAATTTTGATGCCATTTATTGCGTTTTAAAATCTTATCTTTACTTATAAACTACACTTAGACATATTTATGTTTTCATGCATTTAACTCCGTATATTTTATATACAGTGTCCTTTTAATTAACATTATGTAGAGTGACCGATTTACTCTTATAATTTCTGGAATTATTTGCTTTTTTTAAAGTTTAAGTTGTTTATATTTATTCTACGACCCCTATGACTTAACCTACCCTTAAACTACCCTATTATCATATATATATATATATATATATATATATATATATATATATTGCTGTGATTCTCTTGTCTATTTTGAATTGCCCACGTTCTGTGCCAAGAATTGCTGTGATTCTATTGTCCGTTGAATCTCTTCTGATAATCGCCTCTTGACTCTTTCCTTCCGCCTCGGCTGCTCACCTAGTTAAAACTTTCATCCTCATTCATAAAAAAAAACAAACACATTCCTACCACAAACATCAACGTTAACTCTATTTACATTAATATTCACAATACATTAAAATTTCAAAATTAAATTTCAGCATAAATTTCAGCATCATAAAATTTCAAGTTCAAATTTGTCATCATTTTAATTTGCATCCAGAATTAGAGTCCTTGTAGGATGCATACTAATTAAGTAAACAATATTTGCAGACCTGAGTCTGAATAAAAGGGAGCATCTCCCACCCCTTTACGTTAATTTAACGGGTTAGTCTAATTGAGCTCAAAGACAGACCCAAATTTTCATCATAATCAAAAACCTAAACCTGATAAATACTCCTTTCTACTTATACAAGAAAATTTTACCTTAAAATTCAAAATTTGTTGTTCATACAAATTTACCACTGTCCATCTTTATCAAACAAATTATAAAGATATTCAACACACACCAAAACATCTAAGATCGAACAACAATGCATAAGTTACCTAAAGGTTAATGCACTCGTGGCTCTAATGTACATCGTCCTTGCTAATCCCACCATTCCAGCTGGTTTATGTCTACGTCTTCGGATTTCTGGCCGCCTTTAAAATTTTTCTACACCACCATTCGTCTTAAAGGTTTTAGGGCTTCTCAGGAACTCATCTAGGTATATCGAAATCTTGTTTTGTGGATCCAATCACGTTTACGAATAACATTTGATTACTAACACTCCCGAAAAATAGCAATGAAATTCATAATTCTTTCACGCTATACCAAAACTGCATACTTCTATTTATTTATTTATCGTTACTAATTTGGATAATTGGTACAGTAATACCCGCAAAAATAACTAGACTTTATTACCTTTATCTATCTTTTCTAAGTGCACTAATGCATAATAACTTTTATCGTAGCACGTAATCACCACGTATTCTGCTTGACGTATCGAATAAAATCAAAAATAATAGCGAGACCGCTTGAAGTATCGAATAAAATCAAAAATAAAAGAGCTCAACTCCTATCAGCACGGGTTTATATAATGGCTCGCTTGCAAGTCGAATTTGTCCCGCGACGGACGATTTTCAGAAATTCGCATTCTATTTTCCCTTCCGATGGCTCGGCAGAATGATTCTACTGAAATTTGCACTCGTCCGAGTTAAAATCTAAGAAATTTCCACACGCCTCGCAACACGTCCGCGAACAACTAATTAATTTTATATAGAAATTGTTATGCTTCCACCTCTCATGTTTGCATCTTATTTCAACCTTACTCGCCAATTTAGTCTGTTCGTCCTATCTATAACCTGTGCTCTTGTTTTACATATTTCCCCTCATTTAACTACCAATGCATTCCCTCTCGCTTGTCTTTATACCACAAACTTGCTTTCTTCCTTGCACTCATATAGCTTGAAACTTATCGACTATCATATACATCGTTATTTTTGCAGGTGTTCTTAATTCTAATACGCTGAAGGCTTTTGCGTGATTTCCCCACGTCTTTATAATTTCTCGATAGCTTTAGTACTTGGAAAGATTAAATTAAATACAAGTTGAACATTTTAACTCTGCTTCTTTTTATAGAAAGCGTCCAGTGAATAATCTAAACCCCTTGTTTTTAACAAAACGAATAAATTTTTATGCTCCACGGTTTTAAAAATGCGTATTATCTAATGCAATTCTACATTACTTCCTTCTACACGTTGATTATGATTATATACAAACCCTACATTCTAATTGAATGATTTAAATCTACACAGTAGGCCTTTAATTAAGCGTACTATTTTCCAAAGCTTCCTTATACACGGTGATTAAAATTATTTGATGTCGTTTATTAATTTTCTACCCTGGTCTAAATTTGAGTAATATATATATATATATATATATATATATATATATTGTAATGTATATAGCAAAGCCATTATTTTAGATTACTTTTTATTACATTGTAACAGAATCAGTAAGCCGAACATCCTTTGTTCTAGGAAAACTTGCATCATGTTTATCAAATGTCATGTTCTTGAAATTACCTCACCACACTTATCTTTTTGTATACTTAATCTTTTAGTCGTCTTTACTTTGTAACAACCACATTTAGATTTCCTGCAAATGTCCTAGAACTCAGGGAAGTTTTGACTTACCACTATTAAACATACACTTTTATCGCCTGCTACAACCTTCGGCAGAAAACCCATTTTATGTTATCAGCAGCTATAAAAGACAGAGCACCAGAGTCAGTCAATCAGTTCAGTCAGTCAGTCTGTGTATGGTCCTAGTTCATCCATTGCTCTGGAGCAAGTCGGCTCAGAGCCAACCCTCAAAATGGTAACCTAGTCTTTTATGGTTGCTGAGGCATTTGAGCATAGATGGTCACGTAAGTAATTCCTTAACTCTTTTACTGCTTTGCTTTTTGTTACATGTCATTTAGCTTTGAGTTTATTTATTGTTTATTAAATATTGTTGTTTACTTCCATCTTATCATTTCACTTATTACTATAATCGTCAAACAAGAATGTCTTGTCCCAAGACCCTATCGCGGTTCCTAAAGACCCCTTTAGATCCCTAGGTTCCTAGGACCTGAGTTAAGTACCACCTCTCATTACAAAAGACTCTACCATCACATCACCAAGCTACGTCATCACGTCCAAGTATAATTAACCATCAACCAAGGTGTACTTAACATTTGGTTAAAAGTGTACTTAACAATATATATATATATATATATATATATATATATATATATATATATATTCTTAGTTATTATTTTATCTTATTAACTGTAATTTTGTTAGTATTTGTCAACTTACTTTGTGTAAAAAACTATATTTATATGTTTAATATTTGGCTTATAGCTGTAATTTTGAACGTTGCTTACTGCCTATACTGACATATGTAAAAAATTTGACAATGTTAGATATGATTGACAAAATTGCTAAACGTAATTGAAAGTTAGGTTTATGTATAGTTGTGTACACGATGTAGTTTTTGTAAATTTTTCTATTATTGTCATCGGTCTTGGTGGCATACTTGGTAAACGGAAAGACTAAGATGCAGGTTCAAGTGTGTGTGTGTGTGTGTGCATGCGTGGGTGCTTGCATGCGTGGGTGTGTGTGGATGGTTGGGTGGGTACGTGTGTGCATGCTCACGCATGCATGCATGTGTGTGTGTGTGTTGTTGTGTGTGTGTGGATGCCTGCGTGCATGCATACGTACGTGTGTGCATGCATATGTGCTTATTTATCAGCGGTTGATGTTGTAAAACCAGTTCGCCATCCATGTTTAGAAGCTAGCTTCGCTAGTGCTTTTGGTTATCTTTGTTTAATTCTTACTACACCTTGGTCTACATTTAATACTTTAATTTAACACACTTGCTATTGAGAAAATCTAAGAATTACTTTTTTTTAATGATTTTTATTACCTGTTAGCTACGAAATGCGCACTTCGTGGATCCTTTATAAAATTTGTTCTGTAAAATATAACTTAAATTTAGTACTTTTCATTGTACTTGTGAATCAAGAAATTTTAATTTATTTTGAGTGTTAATAGATAGTCGTGGGCGATGTGTTTTTTTTTTGTTTCTGTTTGGTATGTAGGCGAATCCCCCACTTTCCGCAGTTGGTAGTTAGCCTGGTGTTTGCTTTTTTCCGGCTACGTCCAGGTACGTAGCAAACTCTCATAAAAAGTGCCTAGTACCGACGGCTTATGAATTTTCAGGGAGCAGTAATTATTAAAGCACAAAATAACATTATGTATTTTTTCATTAATTTTAATAGTTTCTGTAAGCACAAAATAACCTATCAATCCCTATATATACATTGAATTAATATCCCTATGTACCAAACAATAATATATGTTATGGTATTGCAGGCAGACAAGAAAGAAAAGTAAAGTAAGTAAAGGAAATCACCCACACCGATTACCGCAACAAAAAAAGGGGAATCCAAAGAATTAATGCCGTACTAGCTGAAAACGTCATAAAGTAGGGTGGGTCACACAGAAGGAAAAATACGAAACCTCAGGAAGTAGATTTATTACAAACATGGTATCAAAAGGAATACTTACAAAACCAAATCAAACATTTACGTAACGTCCTTTAAAACATGATATAAATGAAAACCTAACTCCAAAATATACATAAAATCTAAACGAATATTAATTAGGGATTATTGCCCAGTCACAGCAAGTCTTAAAATATAAATAACAAGTACGTGCATACTTACACAATGTCTCCAACCCTAAATAAATACAAGAAAATTATACATAATATATACAGTAATACAAAGCTGTTTACCTGCTACTTACTGAAATACATTTCTTAAAAGTAAGTGTAACCTTAAACTGAAGTTAAGTTTTATAGATAACCAAGTGCTAAACTTATTCTAGTTTATAATTAGTAAGCAATTTGTTGATGTTAGCATTTCTTAAATCTTAAGTTAAAGTAAAATTGCTTCAACGTGAGCTTATGTTTATCTGAATTGTGACCTAAGAACAATCGTCTAATCGCTTTGTGCACTAACATTTGATGGTAAATTTCAGAACCGGAGCCTGTAATTTATCGTGCCATAACCATGTGTAAAAAACTAGAGCATTGGCGTGGTAATCAACCATAAAAAAAAGAATTAACCAGGTTTTATATAAAGCATCGACAAAAGAACAGAGTATTTCTACCTTAAATCCGATTGTGTGCCAAAGAGGAATAGCCACCTTCCGAGGGGACTATTTGCTTGAGTATGTACTCTATCGTACATTGCCAGCCTGTCTCTGATAGCATCGTAACAGATCTGAAAGTGCGTACTTACAACTGTCAATGGTCCGAATACTTCTATGAAACAAGTTCACTGGTTACAAAATATTAACTAATTTTTTTCTTTATGAAACTCCAGCAAAGCAATGCCTCTTAAAAGGGAGCATCTTAAGTAACATTGCGACTTTTCAGGTCTCTTTCAGTGAAAGGACGCTGCATAGTGTAACGGTCACTTTGTTACGTTACAATGACTCTCACTGTATATAACTTAATTAGATTAAAAGTAACAATTTATTTGTAAAATATTGATTCAGGGCCAAGCCTTTAATATTAAATACAACGCGATTTTATCTGTCCGACAGGTGTGTGATAATTGTTGATAAATAGAAATACGAATTAATACATTCTTGATTAAACGTTGTTCGTCTTGAATGCGCTTCGTGAAGTGACCTACACGTTTTCGTTATCCAATGGTTAGCGTGTGCTAAAATATATTTCCCTAGCTGCGTTGCAGGATATAAATATAACGAAACGTTAATTTTCTGGAGTTGCATATAGCGTAGGCTGTGCTTATTTGGAAGTTTCTGCAACTTTGGTTCAAGTATTTGAATGTTATAGGTCGATGGTTCACATTCATTGTAAGTAAGATTGTGCTGCGTGCAATTACTATAATCTGTATTTTTAGGAATTGTTTGAAGTTGCTACCTGTTTGAAGATAGTGTCGCTATACAAATATTATTAAACCCTTACGCTGGTTAGCGTTGAAGGTTTGCTGGTATAATTGCCTGAGAACTGATCAATTTTATGCTTTTAGGGTTTTTTTTATCCACTGGTTTATTTATTTGTTTATTCTCTTCTCTGGTATTTTCTTGGTTATGGTTCTCGTTTTGGTTTTCCTTTATTGGAATTGCCTTATTGTATTTTTGGTGCACGTACAACAGATACAAGTTTTATCCAGATGTTACATTTTTTGTTATTCAGTTGAACATTGATCGTTTAGTTACATATCTACAGCGAGGGACAAGTGCTACATGCAGAAAGCAAAACACTACACCAGGATGTATTAACGTATCCTTTTTTACGTAAGTGGCCTGGGAAGAATAAAGAATACTCCGACGGACTTAGTTGCTTACTTTGCAACTAACTAAACTTTTGATATATAAAAATAATAATTTCACTTTGTTCCATTATCACTGTTAAAGCAGTTGAAAGGGCCTATAGTGGTAATTTTCCTATATAAATTTTGCTATATATAAAGTGTTGTTTTGCGCAAACCAACCCCTAGTACTGGTTTTTAACTTTATGCGACTTATAAGGAGTTGCAGGTGCAATCAGCTGTTTCCCTTCAATCAGTGTTAATTTGAATGTTTACAATATATACATATTTACATAGCTTGTGCAAATATTAATCGTAGTTCTTATAAACCTGAAGTTCACACAATATCTACAGCAATATTAGTCCTGGATCCTGGATCAGCCAATTAGGCAGGTAAGGTTGGTTTTATATTATAGTTGCCTTTTTGAGCGGAGCCCGCCTTGGCGCTCAACAAAAAATTAGTACCATCTCGCTTTCAGAACCCGACCCATTATGCTTCTGACTAGCCGCGGTACAAACAGGCAACGTTTCTTTTGTTCCAGGTCTTGAATCTACGTAACAATAGAATAGCATTTTTTCCTACACTCAACCTGTATATATAGGTAGAGATAAGCCACCAGATGTTAACTTGTTTTCCTTTCAAAAATATTTCCCATTGACCAAACAACCACTTGCAAAGTAGTCTCAAAACGCCACCTGCATATAAGCGCAATTAAGAAAACAAATGACCTCAATGCAACATGAAGAATTTCATGAAGCATGTCCGGGTGAGAACCCTGCCTGGTACCATCAAAACAATGTCTGTTCAGTCTGGTAGACACATCTGCAACCCACATAGCAGCATGACACAGCTAACTGTATAATGGATGACCTACATCTTGTATAAAATCATAGCAGGTTACTATTTTGAATAATATTATCAGGAAAAAATAAGCAGGTGGACAATTTCCAGTGTTTGCAATCTGTGTCCGTAAACACCTGTTTGATAACATTTTAACACGATAATAGTATTTCGTAGTAACTGTATTGATAACAACATTTTCTCACTTTAAAGCAAATACATCTGGCAAGCATTCTTAACCAGGGTTGATCACAAATCCTTCGTTTTATGGTAACACATTAAATGTATTTGTTTAAGAGATGCAGGTATTTGACAAATAACACATTCTAAAGTTATTTCAACGAACATAATGCATGCATTTTTAGCCTTTAATAGCAAAAGCAAGTTTTCCTACTTTATAATAATAAAACCTTAGGTTTAGCACATTATTAAGATAGAATAGATTCAAAATATTTAGCATTGCAACTGAACACTTAATGTGAGTTTATAATTTACTTGAATAAGTAATAATTTCAATTTGAAAGGTTGTCGATACTTGTTAATGAAAATTTGTATGATCGTTAATTAGTTAATTAGTTAATTAGTTAATGTACAGTGCGGCGACTGTACGTAATCCCCACGCCCGAAAAATTAAAAGGTCGGGGTAGGAAACAGAAGCAACGGAGCAGGCAGTATACTAGAAGACAGACCAAAAGAAGATTTGTTTCAGAAAATTCAAGAAAAGCCGAAACAATGAAAGTTAATATATATCTCGCCTAAAGGACCAATATACAGTAATAGGATGGACCAAAAGAAAATTCGTTTTAGAAAACTATAAAAGAATGCTCCCTCATGTCTTAATTTTTGCTGACTTACATCTTCGGATTCTGAATCAACACAGAATATTTTCTGCCTCTTCTTTCCTTTGTTAACCAGTTTCATTGGTTGAGTTACTGTACCAGGGCATGGTATTTGTTGCCTAGTTTTCTGCAATGTTGTGGTGACCGTAGGACGACTAGGAAGAGATACAGACAAGAACCTAGAATTAGAGTAAATAAAATTAAATAAAAACCCTTAACCACAAAAAATATTTAAATTACAATATACTTATAGTAATTTAAATATTTTTTGTGGTTAAGGGTTTTTATTTAATTTTATTTAAATCGTGCCACAGTGTTCCTATAGATTATTAACTAGAACTAGAGGCAGGAAATTTGGTTCCTGTTAGCAGTAGGATAACAGTTTGGATAGTTGTGTCAAGTAACTCTCTTATGTCTGCAACCATATCAATGAAGTAGTTCAGGACGAATACAACGTTTCGACACATTACCAGGTTGGTCACAGTTGAAGCATATGATCTGACAAGTATAAGTGGACACAGGAATAGAAACAGAAGAAGCTACAGAAGAAGTATTTGATCTAACAGTTGATGTAGGACGAATTTTGACTGATCTGTCATGTGAAGTAATAGTGTTTTTTCCATTCGTAATGGTAATAATAAAACCCTAGGTTTAGCACGATATCAACATAGAATAGAATCAAAATATTTAACGTTGTAACTGAACACTTAATGAGATTTTATAGGATGCTTGAATAAGTAATTATTTCAATTTGAAAGGTAGTCAATACTTGTTAATGAAAATTCGTATGATCATGAAAACAATAAGAAATGTGAGATTTAATTAGGTGATGTATGGTGCGGAAACTGTATGTAACATATTAACATGCTCAAGGCAAAATCTTGGAGAACGTTATAACTTACTCTTACCTTTGTCTTATAGGCAATGTTCATTACTAAACATACTATATCGTAACCTGCTTTTTTGTGTACACATAAACCAGTAAATTATTCTAGGAACAAACCCTATCTTGGAACAACTCTCTAATATAAAACCCTTTACAAAAGGATTGCTTTGACGTTCTAAATAAATTATATACTGCATGATCTTAGGTATAAATTTGATATTGTTTTCAATTGCATAAATAAAAGTAACGGACTATTGCAAAACTGCAAAATTAAGTATATGCATAACTTACTACCTTCAAATTAATATTTATAAAGGATATAATAATAAGAATTTTTTGTAAATTAAAGTGCTTGCACAGATAAAGCAAAACAACCATTAAATTTCACAAAGTTTATTTTTTTTATTAATTCAGACCAAATATCTGTTTAACAGTGAAAATTTATGCACTAGCCAAAACTATAAATATTTTCAGTGTGGTTAAAGTGTACGGACATCCTTACAAAAATGGCATAGATATTTTCAGGTTACATTTTTAATGATAAATAATCAAGTCGTGTCGTGTAGCTGGTAATGGAATTGAGTAGGGATTAAAATGTGTACCATTCTTTAAATAGCAATTAATCAATTTCAAACATTGAACCGATAGTTTAATAAAGATATGTTCTCCCACACAAAAATAGTAACTATTGAAAGGAAAGAAAATCAACACATTAACAAGCACTGTTTTCTTTTCGAAAATATTATGAAAGAGAATAGTTTTGTAAGTTTATGTATTTACAAGTGTCTTATTTATGTATTTTTGTATATAGACTTTTATGCTACTTGGAATTATATTATTGAGTCAGGAAAGTAAAATTATGTTTGGAGTTATCTGCTTAAATTTGTTATTTTGAAATACTGAAATTTGACATATTAATTTTTTTTTGTTTTAGCTTCAGGAAGATGAATTAAGGGATGCAATTCTTCTTGTATTTGCCAATAAGCAAGATTTACCTAACGCTATGACAGCTACTGAACTGACAGATAAATTGCAACTGAATGAGTTGCGCAATAGAGCTGTAAGTTTGTACACCTCACGATACATAATAATTCGATTAATTTTAATTTTATCTAATAGTGGTATATTCAAGCAGCTTGTGCAACTCAAGGTAATGGATTATATGAAGGTCTAGATTGGCTTTCTAATGAACTTGCAAAGTAAACATTTCGAATTTTTCTACTATTAGAATAGATATTGAAAATACTGGAAATTTATAATGTAAGAGTAAGTATAATAGTTTGTGATTTAAATTAGTGAACAAATAACAGAAAACAAACCATAGTGTTGTAATGTGTAAATAGTAACTTTTTTGTAAGTATTAAATGATATGGGTTAACAATGGCAAAATGCTGCTCATGAAACAGTGTACTGATAAATCGGCAGTTTATGAATTGTATGCTCATGGTAATATTTACACTTTTATTAATAATTGTCTAGTACTTAACTTCAAATAAAAACAAAAATTTTTATTTAAAAAGGTGAAAGGTTATAATAAATGCAAGGTTTAGTTTTATCAGTTTTCATTTATGCATGGACAGCTACTTTAACTTTTAGTAATAGGAATTTTCCTTATTAGGCTGTACTATAAATAAAATCTTTTCATGTATTGTAAATTTTATTTCCATATGCATGTGTAGATTTGTGAGATAAGGTGAGATGCCAGTGGAAATATTGAAGATTTTATTTACTTTGAATATTCTTCGTAGTTTTGGACCTGCCAAAACATATTCTGGAGAGATCTTGGCAGTAGCAGTATTGCATGATTTTTAAACAAAGTAATACTGCTTGCATATGGTGTACCCTTAGAAAATAGGTAGACCCTAACCGAAATTTCAAAAATGTCATTTGTCTAAAATATTCCTTGAATAATTTTTAAAATTGTAAGTATTGTTTAAACTGTTCTGAACATTAGTATAATTGTACAATTTATAAATTAATTCTGTTTTAGCATCTTCTACTTCAAGAGTGAATGAACTGCTAGCCGATATCTAGTTATTGTTTATATACAATATGTAGTTCTTAACATAGTATAGCATTGTGTAGAGTTTTGCACAGTAATAATTTTGTACAACTTTTAAGTAAATTAGTATTGGCAAATATGTCTATATTAAAGCAAATAAACTGAAAAGTTGCTGAAAAATAAGCGTAATTTCAAATTTTTATCTTTTATTTATAGGCATGCATTATTTAATATCTGCAAAATATACAGAGATTGGTAAAAGGAAAATGTGGAATAAACATGAAGACCAGCTTTGGCAAATATACATATATACACAGGGTGGGAAAAATTTCAGTGTGCAGTATAGGGATCTCGGAAACTATAAGAGCTAGAATGTTGATTAAATGGGAAAAAAGTTGTGCAATTATAAGCTCAATTTAAAACTAAAAAGAAAATAAATGTATCTCTGTCCGTTCTAAAAATATTGCATAGAAAACAAAAGTTATCAAATTCGAAAATGCTTAATAACTCCTATACCATTATAGCCATAAATATGAAACTTGGCTCATATACATAAGTTATTAGCAGGAATTCAACGAAGTGATCAGAATTTTTCTAAGCCTTCTGTATTCAGAGATGCGACTGTCAACTTTTTAATTTTTTATGGATGCCATATTGGTTTTTTGCAGTGTTAAATAAAGGGAAAAATTACAAATTCATTGATATACCATATTGTATACTTTTCTTTTAAAATGGCCGAAATATTGTAAATTGTTTAGTTTATATGAAAATTATAGTCTTTAGAATAGGGAAATAATTTAAGAATAAAGTGCTGTCATCGGTGAAAAATAAGAATTTTCAGTTGTAGTTTTTAGCATTTTAATAAAAAACAAATTGAAAATTTGGTTATAGGTTTTGTGATTTCTTATTTTTAAACAAACACTGTGCGCATATTAAACATTATCAATAACATAAATTGCAAATTTTGCACTTTTTATTGAGATCTAATCACTATAGTTAGAAAACGTTTGAAGAATGTAGTTCGGTCATTAGTGAACAGTAACTAATGAGTTATTTGTCATCATTACATGTTTTGCTGTTTTGGTAATTTACAATTTTTAATATTATTGAGGAAGTAGAAAAGTGTTAATTGGTATTTATTTAATATTCATAGTACTATCCATAATGATAAGATATTCTGTGGAACAGAAATTTGATATGTATAATGTTTACTTAGAATGCTATCAAAATTCTATTACATCTGAGCGTTGATATTCAGAACTATACCCAGAACGACCACAGCCTTCCCGAATGACTTTTGTAAGAGTCTACGACACCTTAAAAACTCATGGATCCTTTACTAAGCAGCGAGGAAGATATAGTAAACATGCAGATATCAATGATACTAATGAATTAGCACAGTTATATCTGAACCCACAAACATCTAGTCGGAATATCTCTCATGAATGTGGGATTACTGATCGAGGTGTTCGTGCTATAATAAAACGTAACAAGTATCACGATTACAAATTCATTCCAGTACAAAAATTGCACCCTGGAGACGATGAACGACGACTTGCTTTTTCTCAATGGATGCAAACGAAATTAAGTTTTGACCCAAGTTTTAGCAGAAAGATATTGTGGTGTGACGAAACAAGTTTCACTAACTGTGGCATTTTTAATAGAAAAAATTTGCGCTACTACGCTCAAGAAAATTCCTACTTAATTAAAGAGAGAAAACCGTAAATTAGATATTCAGTAAATGTTTGTTGTGGAATTTTAGACAACAAGATTTTAGGACCATGCTACATTCCAAATAGGTTATCGTCGGCCATTTATTTAAATTTTTTACAAAACGAATGCTTTGCAAACCAATGGATAGGCACGAGCGGTCCAGTAAGATGGCCACTGCGGTTTCTGTGCTTCAGTCCACTCGATTACTATTTATAAGAACCATTAAAGGCCACATGTACAGTGAAATGCCAGAAGACAGGGATGAAATGGTTGACATAATAAATAGATACATACAATCAATAGATTCAAACACAGTTCGACGTGCGGTACAAGACATAGGTAGAAGAATAGAATTGTGCATTTGCACTGGAGGAAACCAATTTGAACCATTTTATTAAATGTTTTGATCAAAATTTTTGTTTGGTTTCCTATTCTAAAGTTTATAATTTTCATCAAAATACAATATTTCGGCCATTTAAAAAAAAAAGTTTACAATGTGGTATATCAATGAATTTGTAATTTTTCCCTTTATTTAATACTGCAAAAATCCAATATGGCGTCCATAAATAATAAAAAAGTTGACAGTCGCATCTCTGAATACAGAAGGCTTAGAAAAATTCTGATCACTTGGTTGAATTCCTGCTAATGACTGATGTAAATAAGCCAAGTTTCACATTTATGGCTATGATGGTATAGGAATTATTAAGCCTTTTCGAATTTGGTAACTTTTGGTTTTTACGCAATATTTATAGAACGGACAGAGATACATGTTTTTTCTTTTTAGTTTTAAATTGAACTTATAATTCCACAACTTTTTTCTTATTTAACCAACTTTCTAGCTTTTATAGTTTCTGAGATCCCATACTGCACATTGAAATTTTTTCCACCCTGTATATATATATATATATATATATATATATATATGTAAGTTAAATATTGGGGATACAGTCAGATTGTGTACTTATTTAGAATAAACTTCTTTTAACCATTTCAAGCTTTCGAAAATCGTTTATTTTCTTCATCAGGATACTAAAAATCTATTATTTAACATTTATATAAAAAATAATGTGAGTTACTTACGATTATAAAGTTTACAATTATACAAACATAATATGACATCTATATGACATGGACAGGTTTTTGTTCATACGTGCACATTTAAAAGTTTCTTATAAACATTTGCAAAATTAAAGTGAATGTAGCAAAGATATTAAATGAACTAAAGTAAAGTAGTTATTATAGGTCTAGTTGATAAAAATAAAAATAGAAAATAAAATGTGTTATACTAGTTCTTAAAAATACAGCTAATCGTATTGTACTAAAGGTGTTATAAGTCTGTAAAGTGTGGTAGTTTTATAGAAGTTTGGAATTATTTTTATTCTTTATTATTGTCATAAGGTAGGAATAAATATTGTTTAAATTTTGTGTGTCGGTTTTTATTAATAGGGTTGTCTTCTAGAAATCGCGATCATTTCAAAATAAACGCTTTCTATAGTTTGTTTCCCTGAATATAATTTTGGTGTCATTATAATTCATTACATGGCCCGTATTAATTACATGGGAAGCAAGCGCGCATGTTTTGTTGTTAGTGTCTGCAATCACTTTTGTGTGAGGTCAGTCTTGCAGATAACCACCTTGATGTATGACCAACAGTATCCTGTCATAACTGTAATGGTAGGTATGTTGGTCATACATCAAGTTTATCAGACAAACTAGACCTATAAAACGTGATTGAGACTTAATAAAAAACGACCAAAATTTAAACAATATTTATTACTTTATGACAATAATAAATGAATAAATACATTCCAAACTTATATTAAAACTAACACTTTACAGATCTTATATTTTTAGTAAATAGATAGCTGTATTTTTAAGAACTGTATAACACTTTATTTTCAATTTTTAAAACTAAGCCTATAACAAAATCACTTTATAGTCATTTATTGTAATTAAACTTTAATTTATATATATATTATAATATATATATTATAATATACTTATATAGCAAATGTCATTTCAAATCGAGCATATAATTAAAGAAGGAAAATATAATGCCATTACATATATATGAACTCATTCAGTTTATGAACTTGTTATTTAACATGATCATGTTTACTTAAAGTCTAAGCTGTATTTTTCATTATTAATTTATAGTAATATTATAACTTGACCTTTGTAAAAACTACTTATAATATATATATATATATATATATATATATATATATATATATATTGAAAAGAATTGATGTAAAAATGGGACTTTTAAGTTTTATTCATTTTACGATATCTGCAAGGAAAGTAATACATATACGACTTAAAGATGGTATTTTTTTTTAAGTTCTGTAATAATGCTTACTTATACAGGGTAGAAAATTAAATATTGGGGGCATTTTAATTTTTCCCGTTTTTCTGGTTTCTTGGGTGGGTTTTGCGTAGAATTTGGATGTTCAATGACCTCTCGTGAACCCTTTGTCACACACATCAAATATATATATATATATATATATATATATATATATATATTGCTATAATACGCCCCTAGTTGGGTAGACATATTTATTTGCTATGATATTGGATACTCGAACCCCGTCGTTGGGTAGACATTTTTATTTGCTGTAATATTAGATTATTCTCGTGCTCTAACTTTGGTTCGATATCTTTATTTGCTATGATATTAAATTATTGTACCACCATTTTAACATTCACTATTAAATGTAGTTATTTCCTCCTCCAGCTGTTTTCTTAATATCACTATCAAACTGGACGTTATCTTTAAACAACTCTTTAACAACCAATGACAAAATTCAATATGTTACCGCCTTGCGCGTTATCTCTCCTATTCAATTTGTGACTCCGCCCTTCTACTATTTAAATCTTCGACCTTGGCTAGCATTTATTTGCAATTATAAAATTCAGTAAATTTAGATTTTGTATAATGAAACTAATATGTTATATACAGCTTTTGAAATTATTTGTAATACCTTTCTTATAAATTTGATTTATTAACAACTACCTAATTGGTACTCAAAAATCCCCAAAGTCACCAAAGAACATTTACTACCCTTTAGGAACAAAGCGTGGAATATTCCAAACCTGTTTTCTCATTATTCATTCATATAATATGCAACCTTTCTTGTTGACTTGTTCACAAACCTATAGTAATTTAGCAAATTCAATATAAAAATAAAATAATACTCCATATAGAAAAAAAACAAATATCTTATAACTAAAAATCTCTGACCTGGTTTTATCTTTTCACATCGACGCTCCCACTAAAATTGATCTTCCCCAATTCTGGATTCCATTCCAATTATTACGCTATTGATTAGCACCATTAAATTATATCCCCAATTTGCTTCAATTCTTAAACTTTCATCATTCTTGCCCCAGACTTAAAATTGCAGCTTGTTTCACCCCTGTACTTCAAGATTATTATTATTCTTCCTTTTCCCTTGACATTTAAATTGCATTACTGTATTTTTCTTAACATCAGACCTCTAATTTGTATTTTATTTTCCCCAGACATCAGAATCAGAACCAGAAATCGAAGCCCTATTATTTCTATGTCTTAGTTTACAATAAATTCATTAAAACATACTCACGTTTAAACGGCAATTGTAATCATATTTTCACTTATTTAATTTTCACTCTTATACGTATCACGTACTACTCTGTTTCATGGCAATGCACTTCGGCCTTGATTGAGTTTAAAACTGACTTCCCCATCACGGAGCTTGCTAATATCATTTCGAATTCCCACTCCAACTGTGGGTGTGATCTAGAACTTGTCGTTGTCCCTGACCAATCAAATAATTTTATTACGAGCCGTTTCTGATGCAATGCTCGACATTTTCCCATAATCACAACTTGCCTGCAGCTGTCTTCGATTGTCAACATATTGTATTTTGATAGATTACTTGCTTTTCTATAAACAACTGATGTAACCCGACTTTATATTTCCATGTTTACATATGTTTCACGCAATTTTTAATCGTTTCCCTTATCACATGGTTAGATCTTTGTATGCATTTATATTAGCTACCTGAAACTCTCTTTCTATATCCGTATTTATTTAATCGCCTGGAACTCTTCTTCTTAATGCGTGTCTAATTACACTTTATCAAATATACGCGTGCTTCCACTGAAAAATATCCTAATTTGTCTTACCTAAATTAACTGAACTTTATTTACAGGGTATTTAATATTTACTATCTACTTAATACATTTATTTCACATTCCTACGCCGACTATGCGTCTTCCTAAGTTTACCTGCGTCGCCCAAAATTATCTGTACTCTATATACAGGGTGTTGACTACTTACTATCTACAAACTATGTCTATTTCTTAATTATCTCCTTAAATAAGTGTAGTTTTCTGCTGACTATCTTAATTACTCATTCCCGAACTATCTTTACTATAACGTGCACCCTTAAGCAACCCCTTATCACAGCATAATATATATATATATATATATATATATATATATATATATATATATATATGTAAATTATTGGTTGTGAGTTTCAGGTCAGCTGGTAAGTTTAGTACTACTCCTTTTTATTGCCTAAATTTTCGAATTTATTTTAATTCTTGATCACAGGCACTAAGAATGATAAATTTTAAAAACTGGTACAATTTAGTTTTAAAGTTACATACTAAATCGAGGTTTGTGTAAATAATTAGCAACAATGTAAAAAAATAACAGGAACTATAACGTAACATAACTAAAAATAGTATAAAATGTATAATTTAATAAAATGACACCATTTCAAATAAATTTGTCACATTGCTCTTTTATTTTTGTGTGTGACGGTATGGCAAAATTGAATGCATGCATGTATGTATGCATGTAACGTTTTTAATGAATTAAATGGGTGTTAATCTGAGTGTGTGTGCGTGCGTCCGTGCGTGCATGCGTGCGTGTGTGTGTGTGTTAACTTTTATTTTTGTATGTTTGTGTTGTGTGTGTGTCTCTGTGTGTATTTATATATATATATATATATATATATATATATATATATATAGTAGGGTAAATACAGGGCTACGGCTTACCCATGCGAATCTTAAATTTGCACAATAGTTTTCTTCGACTAAGCATCTTTTCGCGAAAATCGCAAATAATTTCAACATTTGCAGCGAATTCCCACATTTAGTAGCAAAAATCTGCACAATAGTTTTCTTCAACTAAGCAATTTCTAGCCCCAGGCATGGCTAATTTAATTAAATTCTAATTTGTGCAATTATTCGCACATCTGGCGAGGGTTCAGCACCCCGATCTGGCACGGATCTTGTTCTCAACACCCCGATCTGGACCATCTAACCTTTAATCGGCAAATATTCGCCTAAATTTGCACAATAGTTTTCTTCAAGTAAGCATTTTTAGCTCCAGGCATGGCTAGGACCACCGGATAGGCAAAATTATTCCGCTACTGTCTCTGTCTGATACATTACTCCTTATGGAGCACTCCTTATGGGGAATTAACATAGCGGATTGTCTCTGTCTGATACATTACTCCTTATGGAGCCCTCCTTATGGGGCCACAGCATTGGCAAATTCTTTCGCTAATTTATGTAATCTTTTAAACTAATTTAATACATAACTAGATTAATCCATTAACCCTAATGCAATCTTTTGCAAATTAAATTCTTATTTGCCACAATCCCCCGTCGGGACCCCGACAGGGGCATCGGATAGGCAAATTCTTCCGGATTCCTTAATCGGCAAAAATTCGCCTAAATTTGCACAATAGTTTTCTTCAAGTAAACATTTTTTAGCTCCAGGCATGGCTAGGACTACTGGATAGACAACATTCTTCCGCTACTGTCTCTGTCTGATACATTACTCCTTATGGAGCCCTCCTTATGGGGCCACAGCATAGGCAAATTATTCCGCTAATTTATTTAATCTTTTAAACTAATTTATTACATAACTAGATTAATCCATTAACCCTAATGCAATCTTTTGCAAATTAAATTCTTATTTACCACAATCCCCCGTCGGGGCCCCGACAGGGGCATCGCATAGGCGAATTCTTCCGAATTAAGCTGATTAAGAGTCAATTTAATTACATCAATTAATTATTTATTTATTAAAGAATTACATAATAAAAATACAAAGTCTCGGTGCCTCGGCAGGGCCACCGAATAGACAAAATTCTTCTGCTACTGTCTCTGTCTGATACATTACTCCTTATGGAGCCATCCTTATGGGAATTAACATACCGGATTGTCTCTGTCTGATACATTACTCCTTATGGAGCCCTCCTTATGGGGCCACAGCATAGGCAAATTATTCCGCTAATTTATTTAATCTTTTAAACTAATTTATTACATAACTAGATTAATCCATTAACCCTAATGCAATCTTTTGCAAATTAAATTCTTATTTGCCACAATCCCCCGTCGGGGCCCCGACAGGGGCATCGGATAGGCGAATTCTTCCGAGTGAGATGATTAAGAGTCAATATAATTACATCAATTATTTATTTATTAAAGCATTACATAATAAAAATACAAAGTCATCTTTAAAATTACAGATGCCAACATTTCGCAATAAGCGCAAACAATCGGTTTCCATTCTTTGCCACACAGGTTTAACACTATATCATTTTAGCATAAATTTGTATTTTATATAATCCAAGTTTACAATAAGTATTTTTTGCATGCATTTCGCTAGCTCAAAGCGAAAACATTAGTTTGGATAATGATGTAGTTAATATATATCTATAAACCGTTCTAGAGGTGTATTTAATGAATATTGTGGTACAAATTTTCGCAGCCATTTAAACCTAATGCAATCGCCATATTTTCTTAATCTTTATATAAGCAACCAAGCCCGTCATAAAAGGCATGCACAAAAAAAAGCATCATTTTATGTTTTTTTTTACTTCAAACATATTCAAAATATTTATTAAACAATCGTAAAAGTATAAATAGAGATGTTTTTACTTCTGCTGACTCATTTAGTTATTGAGTGCTAAAGTGTAGACATCCATGATTGTGCAGTCTGGAGAGGGTTTAATCAACAGTGCTATAAACAGGTTACCGTTTGAGTTGCATATTCCAGGTTATCAGTACTGCGGCCCTGGTACAAAGTTGAATGAGCGCATAGCAAGAGGCGATCAAGGTATCAACGAATTGGATAAATTGTGTAAAGACCACGACATTGCATACTCCAAGTACCCGACGATCTCCCAGCCAGACACCGAGCAGATAAAATTTTAGAAGAAGAAGCCTGGGGCGAGTTAAGTCTAAGAACGCAAAGTTTGGGGAAAAAGCTGCAGCTTGGTTTGTAACAAACGCTATGAAAGCGAAGAGAAAAATGGGTATGGGCTTAAAGAAAAAAATAAGTTTCAAAGGCGGATTCTTGAAGAAAATACGATCCGCAATAGACCGAGTTGGTTCCGACAACTTGAAAAGCTGCTAGACGTTGGTATTCTAATTGGTAAAAAAATCATAAAGGGTGCTGGTGGGAGACGCAAAATTAAAGTCCACGTATTATACCCGTTCTACAGAAAGGAGGTTTTCTACCATTGGTTCCGATATTCGCAGGACTAAGTGCTCTAGGAGCCCTAACAGGTGGTGCTGCAGGGATAGCTAAAGCAGTAAATGATGTCAAGACAGTTAACGAACAGCTTAAGGAGAGCGAACGACACAACAGATCTATGGAAGCCATTGCCGTTGGGAAAAAAGGAGATGGAATGTTTCTAAAACCATACAAAAAAGGCACTGCATTATTCTTGAAGCCGTACAAACAGGGGCGTGGCATTTGTAAAAAGGTCTCAAAAAACTAAGCAAGTTACCTCGAAGAGCTCTCACCGATGTGGATATAAAGACCTACGCATCAAATATTCCTCATTTTCGAGGTGTTTTTTCTAGAGATCAGTTAAAGAAGATTAAACCGCGTGCCATCGAATCGGGTGTGATTAACTTGGACACCACGAGAGGGCAGGGTACTCATTGGGTGGGGTACCGAAAACGTAGAAATAGTGTGTTTTACTACGATTCGTTTGGGGACTTGAGACCACCGGAAGAAGTGAAGAGATATTTTCGAGGCTGTAAAATTTACTACAACAGTGTACCGGAGCAGACTTACAACACTTACAATTGTGGACATTTAGTGTTAAAGTTTCTTAGTGACAATGACTAAAACAGTGAGCGTGTTCGGGTATGGTAATGTCATATCGACGGGATCCATTTACCCGCCAATTAAATTGAAACAGGACGGTGAATATGCTTTGGGTCTAGTGGGCTTGTATACTTGTAACACTGTGCAAAACATACATTCAGGAAACAACATATTATACTTTAACGATCCAGAGCATCGCAGAATAATCATTGAACCTGGATCATACGAATTAGAAGAAATAAATGCATATATACAGGATGTTTTCAAAAAAATGGTTCAGTCAGAAGCCAGACATCAACGAGAACATTGAAAAATATTTTAAGCTGAGTGCAAACAATAATACATTAAAGTGTTCTATACGAAGCAGTATACCGATTGATTTTGGGGTAAACCGTAAAAACAATATTGGAAGCATCTTGGGGTTTACCAATCGCAGATTGGTCGCAGATGTCGTGCATATTGCTAATCAGCAAGTGGACATAATATCGGTCTCAAACATTTTTGTGGAAACCAATATCACCAGCGGATCGTTCAGAAACAATTTTCTTACCCATAGCATATTCGAATTCAGTCTGTCTGTGCCACCTGGCTATAATCTGGAAAAGGAGCCTAACCACGTCATATATTATCCACTGAGCGTGACAGAAATTGATAATATTACAATCAGATTAGTCGATCATTTGGGTGAATTGGTAAACTTTTCACCGGAAACATACACCTGTGTGAGACTGGAAATAAAAAGTAGCTGAAAATGCCCATCGATTTTGTATATAAAACACGCTGCAACACCCCTAGACGATCAGAAGTGAATACAACATCAAAGCCTCAAGTTGTCGAGAGACTTACAGCAGAAGAAATACGTTTCTTAAAATCCTTAGGATTAAAAGTTATAAATGATGGGCGGTAGAAATAAACGCAGCTTAGATCTCCACGGTGATGAAAACGTTAAACTTGGAAGACTTAAATATGAGGACGTACCCAAATTGGATGTGTTTGGAAGTTATAAATTAGACGAAACTATAATAAAGGAAGATTATTATACATATCTACCCTTTACATTGAACGCTGAAAACAACGATCGAATTTCGATTGAAATCCAGAGCAGTGATAACATCACATACCCCATGAAAGTTTCATATTTATAAGAGGTACCTATAAACCTACGGAAACACTAAGAGAAGCGTCAACAACTGTAGACCCGATTAGAGCAGCGGAGCCAGATCCTAAAGCTTACGAATTTACTAGAAATGCACCATATTTCCTGTTTGAGGAAATTCAATACAAATTGGGTAATAATCAAATAATAGATGTCTGTCGAATCCCTGGAATTACTCGAACCATTAAGGGACTTGTATCCATGGAAGAATCAGAAACAAAATCTATTACACATACCGGTGGAAGCCTGATACCATATTCCAAGATGGGCGGTTTAGTTGCGCTATACCGCTAAAACCATTTTTGGGTTTTTGAAGATTACAAGAAAACTATCGTCAACATGCCTCAAGAGCTGATTTTAATCAGATCCAAGTCGGACGTAAATTGCTACAAGTCGATTGGAAATACAGTAACGTTCAAAATACAACGTATTTCATGGGAGGTTCCACATATAACATTAAGCGACTTCGCCAAGGCTTCACTGCTTTCGGAAATGCAAAATCAATCATCTATAATGGTTGCATTCAGAAAATGGGAACTACACGAATTACTATCTTTAACACAATCAAAGTCACAAGTATGGAGAATTAAAGTATCGAGCGAAACAGAGAAGGCTCGGTGGATATTACTGGCATTGCAAAATGGGAAGTATGATAGGAAAGAAGAAAATGCTACGAGCTTTACGAATGCTAATATAACCAATGTCAAAGTGTTTTAAACTCTCAGATGTTCCTCAAGGTCGATTAAATTTGGACTTCGAGCAGAATGACTACTTGCCAGCGTACCTGTCTTATGCATCTTTTATGGAAAAATACTACCCGAACAAATCGCCAAATAAATGTTTAATGGACTATGGCAAGTTTAAGGACTCGCCCGTCTTTGTAATCGACTGTCGTCATCAATTTGAAAGCATCAAGGATGCAACGGTTGATGTAAGAATGGAATTAGAAGCTTCAAGAAATTTTGAACCATCGATGAAAGCTTATGCATTAATTATACATGACTCTATGTTTGAATATAATCCGTTTACGGAAATTGTTAATAGATTTATTCACAATTAAATATTTTGTATATTTTTTAATAAAATTGTATAAGGCAATGAATTAATTTGTTACAACTAGTTTACTTTTATCTGTCGACGTTAGATCCACTGCATGCGAAAACCTTTTTAGAATTTATTATTTCAGAAAATAAAATGTTTGCAATCTCATGTGGTCATATGGTCATGTGGTCATATGGTCATGTGGTCATATGGGCATGCGGTCATATGGTCATGTGGTCATATGACCATGTGGTCATATGGTCATATGACCATGTGGTCATATGGTCATGTGGTTATATGGTCGTGTGGTCATATGGTCATGCGGTCATATGGTCATGCGGTCATATGGTCATGTGGTCATATGACCATGTGGTCATATGGTCATGTGGTCATATGACCATGTGGTCATATGGTCATGTGGTCATATGGTCATGTGGTCATATGGTCATGTGGTCATATGGGCATGCGGTCATATGGTCATGTGGTCATATGACCATGTGGTCATATGGTCATGTGGTCATATGACCATGTGGTCATATGGTCATGTGGTCATATGACCATGTGGTCATGTGGTCATATGGTCATGTGGTCATATGGTCATGTGGTCATATGGTCATGTGGTCATGTGGTCATATGGTCATGTGGTCATATGGTCATGTGGTCATATGGTCATGTGGTCATATGGTCATGTGGTCATATGACCATGTGGTCATATGGTCATGCGGTCATATGGTTATGTGGGCAGGGGGATAAAATTTGATATATAAGGATGTAGTTTTGGGTTTGAGCTTAGTTATAGTAAGACATTTTTTCGAAAGATGTCGCATTCAAGCAATCAGTGGTGCTCCAAACAATCTATTACAAAAGCAGTAGAGGATATCCTGGATGGTTCGAGTTTGTACGCTGCTAGTAAAAAATATCATATACCTAGAACAACGTTATGCAGATATGTTAAAAGGTTGCAGAACGTGAAGAAATTACATAATTCCAATGATGCATCCAGAGATGTTATACAAGAAGTTAAAATACCGGTGCAGAACTTTGATGAATTCTCGGTTTCTGCGCTTAACAATATGGGTAAACATGGTCCTTTGCTCCCATCTAACATACGAGCTGTATTCGCGGGACCATCGAGTTGTGGAAAAACAAACGCTTTAATATCTCTGATCTTGCACGAGAACGGTCTTAGATTCCAAAATGTCTACGTATTTTCGAAAAGTTTATATCAACCGAAATACGAATTGTTAAGAAGTGTATTTGAGCCTCTTAAAGACGTAATTGGTTACCATGAGTTTGAAAATTACGGCGATTTGATTGAACCCGGAGATACCAAAGAAGATTCAATTATGGTTTTGATGATATACCTGCAAACGAGCAATGCAAAATCACACAATTTTTCTCGTTCGGCCGACATAAAGCAATAGATTCATTCTACCTATGTCAAACTTACGCTAGCACCTTAAAACATAGACTCAGAGATAACGCCAATGTAATCGCATTATGGAAGCAGGATGACACAAACCTTCACCATATCTTTCTTGATCATATAAGCGGTGACATGACATATCCAAAATTTAAAGAGATGTGCTTACAGTGTTGGGGTGACTCAAAACATAATTTTATAACTATTGTGAAAGATTTTGATTTGGATAAGGGTCGGTATCGGAAGAATTTTGACGAGTATATAAATATAAAAAGTTGCTAATGGTTAGTCCTAGTCCAAAGTTTCATGATGACGGACGTTAACAATTTTATTGCAAATAAACGTAAGCTTCATTTTATGCGGGATGTCGTACGAAAAAGTTTGTGGCGTACAAAAGGGTGACACTACAACCCAGCAAAATTCAAAGAAGCTCATAAACAATTGATCGATCCTTGCAAGTAACCGCTTCCCAGTTGCAAGCAATTGCTGAAAAATTCCCACACCTACAACAAGAGTTAAAGTCGAAGACATGGAAGTACCTATAAAGAAAATTAAACAACTCGTTCCAGAAGAACCGTTCCATCTTTACTATGCGGATGTGTTAGCTAGAGGTGAAGACGAAAATATTGACAAATCAATTTATGGAGTAAAGTATAATACCGAAACCGATTCATGGAGTTTGTGGAAAAGTGTATTGAAATTAGCCCGAAACTAGCGATATAACATTAAATAATGTGATATACCCGGGTACGAGGGGTTTATACAATCTGTTGGTTTATAAAGACATCAGCCCCGAGGAAGGCGATTTCAATTTGCATGAAGATTTACCGAATTACTTGGAAATGATCAAATCAGCATCGATTTTGAGAAGAAAGTTTAACCCATTTGCACCGCATGATTTAAGCGGATTCCCAACAAATAACAAAAAGTTTAACAAATATGTGCATAAATATCTCACCGAATTTCGGATGAATCCTGAAAGAAAACAGCCTAAGAGAAGAAAACAGACTAAGGGGGCGGGCTTAGGCTTTTCTAATCGGTTTTACAAAAGTTTAAATTCAAAGTCTGTGCAATATGTCTACTGGAATAATGTACATGAACTTGTGGATCGACTGAGATTGTTGAACGCCTCAAACCGAGCCGGAAATACAAGTGAGGAAAACATTAACGAGATGGTCTCCATAATAGACGAGTTGAGAGAAGAAGGTATAATACAGTGAGCTCAGTAAATAATTACACAGTTTTAAAATGCCTATCGATCGCTTCGGACGTTCAGAGCGTAAAGATGCCGATATTCGGCGTGGTCCTCCAGGTCGAGGATTTGTGCTAACGTTGGATGGTGATGGATACGATATGCAGCAAAGAAGGTTAGTGAATTTATCAGATCCGAAAGAAGATTATGATTGTGTTAATCAGAGAAGCACTATAGTATTCAAGTCTGGAGAAGAAACAATTAGTTTTCGTAAAGAAGATTAGTTGATGTAATGGATCCTAAAGATGATAGTGATTGTGTTAATAAGAAATCTGTAATCAAGCTCGTGAATCAAGCCTTTTCATACTGTCTAAAAGTTCTGATGATATACAGCGTAAAGATAAAGCTTTCAATGCAAGAAACCAGCGTATCGCAATGCTTGCGCAACCAGTTGAGCCATCTGATGCAGTTAATAAACAGTATGTAAATGAAAAATTGGATAAGCTTGTATCCGACTTTAAAACGTTTATACAGTTTTATTAATTTGACTGCAACTTCTGAAACAAACGAGAAGGAGCTCGGTCTCGCAATATCATCGATTTACGATGCGTCACCAGCAGCTATAAAAAACAAATACTACAAACCAAAGCTTCAGTTTATGTCAAAGGTGCAATTGGATAAAGATAGCCCTATTAGTTTAGCAACAGTGTTAAGCAAAAATGAGTAAAGAAATCATCGTTAACGAATTATTTAAACCTGCAAGAAAAAATTTTCGGCGTCGTTGTACAAATCTGAAACATGTTAAACGCGATCTTATCCAATCGGACTTGTGCGAAATGCAGCCTTACTCTCGTGTGAACAATGGGTACAGATATATTATAATAGCAGTGGACTGTTTCACAAAATATGCTTTAGCAGAACCTTTAAAAAATAAAACTGGATCAGAAGTTACAAATGCGGTGAAAAAAATATTGGGCAAAATGTTGCGAGGAGAAAATAGCGTAAAAATCAATCTACAAACGGATTTTGGGAAAGAGTACTACAACCACTGGTTTAAAAATCTTTTGCAAAAATATAAGATAAACCATTACTCTACGTATTCCACAATCAAGGCTAGTATGGTTGAGCGGTTAATCAGAACAATCAAAAACAAATTGTACAAAAGATTTTACTTGCAAGGCAGTCATAAATGGGTGAATATTTTGCCTAAGGTTATGGATGAATACAATAATACACCACATCGGGCTATTAACATGACACCTATGGAGGCAGAAGAACATCGGGAAAGAATAAAACTTTACACCGCTAACAGTGCTTCTAGAAGTCGCAAGAAGTTGTATAAGGTTGGAGAAATTGTGCGTATATCAAAATATAAAGCTGTATTCGATCGAGGATTTTATCCAAACTGGAGTACAGAACTATTCAAAATTGTTAAAGTGCAACAAACGATACCGATAACCTATCTGCTACAAGATTTGGAAGGTCGACCAATTCTAGGTGCTTTTACGGCGATGAAATTCAGCTCACAGCAGCACCTGACACGTACTTAGTGGAAAAGTTTTACGGAAACGGAAGCATGGGCGTGAACTATTAGTCTCGTGGTTGGGGATGGTAAAGTTGGATTAAGAAAACAGACCTGCTTTAGCATCAACCAGAGTTCTAGATATTTACCTAGTTGAAAAAAATCATAAAAGGAGGGGGTAAAGATTCCTAGCCGGATAGATAGACTTGCTTTGAAATCCATTACCATCTATAATTTGATGCAGGAAGCATGTGCTTCATAATCGATTTACAAGGATATCAATACAAAACTAGTGATTTCTATTGCAAGGAGATTGCCATTTTGGATGTGGCGAATAATGTAATATGGCATGAGATACTGGACATGGTTGTGGGGTATAACACCCTAAGTGATGATTTCAAAAAGCAAGTTCGGTGGTTAAAGGAAAGAATCCATGGCCTATGCTGGCATGAGCAGTCTACAAGTGGATATACAAATGTGGGTGATTTGCTGAAAAAAGTCATACCTCCCGATGCGACTGTCTATGTTAAAGGTGAACAGAAGAAGCAGTTACTATCAAAATATTTATCAAACAACATTCTAAACATGGAAAGCGTATTTTCACTTCCAAGACTCAAAGAATTAAGAAAATTTGGCGATGAATACAACCACTGCCTAAACCATTGTTTAAATAATTTAAATTGCTCGAAGGAAAATGTTTTGCTATTGAAGCCTTTTGTTAAGGTATTTAATTTTTAATAAAATATTTGTGGAAATTGTTTTTTTATGCGGAATGTATTACGCCTCGAGATCAACATCAATAAATTAATTGCAATGCAGTCATAGATAGTCGGATATTTCACCGAAGGTTATAGAAGAATTCAATAATAATACGTCACAGTGAGTTACTGGCTTAACATTCCATGGACATAAATGTATTTTTATTTTTAATTGAAATAAATGATTTTATTAAAATTTTTTTTGCCTATCTCGGAAGGTTTAAACCGAAACATTTTGCTTAAAATAGGAGATATAGTACATATAACTAAATAAGACGGTTTTTGATAGCGGTTATTTCCCCTGTCGTTTAAAGTAGCAGTATTTGTAAAAGCAACTCATAAACTTGTTTAAGACCTTATCACAAAGCTGATTAACGTATTGCTAAAATTTGATAAATTATATATAGAAATAAAAAGTCTTAGATTAAAACTTCTATTTTTTATTTTTTACAATATTTTTTCTTTAATGTCGCCCAATATTGTGACGATGTATATGGCCTTCTATTAGGCGTATAGGGCCCGAATCTAGATCCACATCTACAATAATGAAATTATAATTTTATTTACATGTATGATTCATAAAACTTACCCCCGACGTGTGATTTCTGGACCCTCGGCCCTATCACCAACATGTTGCACTTCGTCACAGATATTGGGGATTACATTGTGCGCTTCGACTTTTGGAGTCGTTACATCTAAAAAGAAAATATATGTATTTATTATAGCATACATTAATAACGTACCTGCAAAATCACGCATTGTAGTTGAGTAGATATAACCGCCAACCTTGCCCGGTATTTTATATAGTTCATCAATGTCAAATTCCAGAGCATACATTAGTATATGTATCATTAGGCTTTCACCGCAAAGGTGAAGTTACTGGTACACCTGATTAAGCTAATGACTACCGTCCGCCGTGAGGTGCATAGCCATAGTATTATTAAGACTTATTTACACTAAAAATTGCTTAGTTGGAGAAAAACCATTGTACTTCTAGTTAAAGTTAATTAATTATAGCGATTTGATGTGATGTAGTTTTACTAATTATTTTGGAGTTACAAAAATATTTTTGAGAATTTTTCCAATTCGGTTTTGCGAGTAATGTATCGTAATGCATACATAGAGCTTCCCAACAAAATTACCATCTATTAATTATATTACATTTTAATGAGGTCGAAGACGTTATTTATTATTTGTTTTATGGATATTTCCGTAATTAAATCCATTTCTTGGGTAATATTTTTTCGCGAATTACCAATAAGTATAAAGTTAAAATAAAAAAGCATGTTAGATATTTACTTCAAATTGCATCAATTAAAATCCATTTCTATGTAAAAAATGTTATTGTTAATGCGAACATTTCCCCCAAATTTATATCTAACAAGTAATGTATCATAAGTATGAAAGGAATTTGTTTCGGTCAACAAAATTTTCCGGTTATGTTGTTTACATTCTAATGACGTAGAATATTGCTAAAAAATGTGTCTATTGGGTTTATTTATGGTGATTTGGCATAATTACAATCATTTAAAAAATACTGTAAATGTAATTTCTATTATTTTCACTTGAATATAATTTTTCATCGCGAATTATGACATATAATATAATCTGGTTTAATATAATTTGGGACAGGTTGAGTTTCTGTTCCAATAAACACGCCGCTTCTAATTTTTTACAAATTCCATCCTGTTGAAGCGTTAATGAAAATGGGTAAAATCAAGATGTGATGTAATTACCATGGCGTTTTCACGTGAAAGATTTCATTTTAAATATGGAGCGTTTTTTTTGGTTTAGATATTGTTGCAGTTTGAATTTTATTTACGCATATCTAAAGTACGAATCCTTCTCAAAGACTGTTTTGCAATATGTATTTTTAGCAGCTTTAGTTTGGTAATATCTCCATTTAAACCACGTAATTATCGCGATTTAATGTAACATCATCAAAAATACCTTAAGGTTAAGAAACATTTTCGAATTTTCCATAAACAATATGAAAGTACAGCGTTTGGTGAAAGGGTATCAAAGTCGACGGTCGTGTTTTATAACAGGATTTATGTTTGATTGGAAAGGATCCCGTCGATTCATATAAGTATTGGTCTAGGGGTTTCTAGTTCGAAAATATCTGTTTCAACTTCAGAAGAACGATGTGCAAGCAGGAGGTGAGTCTTTTTTAGTTTAAAATTATTATTCTTGCATCAAGACTCGGAATTATGTCTTTTGCATTTTTTTAAAAGTTTAGACTAAATTAACATTTTGCGGATTTTTTTTTCCCGATCTATGTATCTTAACTGTACGCAAAATTTGTGCTATTTAATGATTAGTATACCGAATAAACTGTATTAACGCTTATTGTTATTTTTCCAATGGGTTGTTAAAATATTTAGCATATCCCATACTTCTAGGTATTATTATGCTCCTGTAGACTTTGTGGCGATTTCTTTAAACAATTTTTACATTATCTAGAACATACATCAATCACATAAACGTATTTAAATTGTAATTATGTTTGCTATAAATCTGTTATTTTTTGTAACTGGATTATTTGTCGCATTGCAATAAACTTGTTAAACTGCTTGTCGTTTTTCTTAAAATTAGGGTAACTCTTGTTATTTTCCAATGTGATTAGCCTGGAGTAAAGTCGGATGCAACACTGAGCATAGACATTGAATTAGACTAAAATTAACATTTTGTTATTTGCAGATTTTTTTTTTTGCCGATCTATGTATCTTAACTGTACGCAAAATTTGTGCTATTAATGATTATTTATATCGAATAAACTGAATTAACGCTTATTGTTATTTTCCAATGGGTTGTTAATAATAATAATAATAATACATTTATAAGCTGTAAGTTTTTTCCCCATCCTTTTTGGCAAACTTTGTAATGGATTAATCTAGTTATGTATTAGATTAGTTTAAAAGATTAAATAAATTAGCGGAAGAATTTGCCTATGCTGTGGCCCCATAAGGAGGGGTCCATAAGGAGTAATGTATTAGATAGAGACAATCCGGTATGTTAATTCCCATAAGGATGGCTCCATAAGGAGTAATGTATCAGACAGAGACAGTAGCAGAAGAATTTTGTCTATTCGGTGGCCCTGCCGAGGCCCCGAGACTTTGTATTTTTATTATGTAATTCTTTAATAAATAATTAATTGATGTAATTAAATTGACTCTTAATCAGCTTAATTCGGAAGAATTTGCCTATCCGATGCCCCTGTCGGGGCCCCGACGGGGGATTGTGGCGAATAAGAATTTACTTTGCGAAAAATTGCATTAGGGTTAATGGATTAATCTAGTTATGTATTAGATTAGTTTATTGATGTAATTATATTGACTCTTAATCAGCTTAATTCGGAAGAATTCGCCTATCCGATGCCCCTGTCGGGGCCCCGACGGGGGATTGTGGTAAATAAGAATTTAATTTGCAAAAGATTGCATTAGGGTTAATGGATTAATCTAGTTATGTAATAAATTAGTTTAAAAGATTAAATAAATTAGCGGAATAATTTGCCTATGCTGTGGCCCCATAAGGAGGGCTCCATAAGGAGTAATGTATCAGACAGAGACAGTAGCGGAAGAATGTTGTCTATCCGGTGGTCCTAGCCATGCCTGGAGCTAAAAAATGTTTACTTGAAGAAAACTATTGTGCAAATTTAGGCGAATTTTTGCCGATTAAAGAATCCGGAAGAATTTGCCTATCCGATGCCCCTGTCGGGGTCCCGACGGGGGATTGTGGCAAATAAGAATTTAATTTGCAAAAGATTGCATTAGGGTTAATGGATTAATCTAGTTATGTAATAAATTAGTTTAAAAGATTAAATAAATTAGCGGAATAATTTGCCTATGCTGTGGCCCCATAAGGAGGGCTCCATAAGGAGTAATGTATCAGACAGAGACAGTAGCGGAAGAATGTTGTCTATCCGGTGGTCCTAGCCATGCCTGGAGCTAAAAAATGTTTACTTGAAGAAAACTATTGTGCAAATTTAGGCGAATTTTGCCGATTAAAGAATCCGGAAGAATTTGCCTATCCGATGCCCCTGTCGGGGTCCCGACGGGGGATTGTGGCAAATAAGAATTTAATTTGCAAAAGATTGCATTAGGGTTAATGGATTAATCTAGTTATGTATTAAATTAGTTTAAAAGATTACATAAATTAGCGAAAGAATTTGCCAATGCTGTGGCCCCATAAGGAGGGCTCCATAAGGAGTAATGTATCAGACAGAGACAATCCGCTATGTTAATTCCCCATAAGGAGTGCTCCATAAGGAGTAATGTATCAGACAGAGACAGTAGCGGAATAATTTTGCCTATCCGGTGGTCCTAGCCATGCCTGGAGCTAAAAAATGCTTACTTGAAGAAAACTATTGTGCAAATTTAGGCGAATATTTGCCGATTAAAGGTTAGATGGTCCAGATCGGGGTGTTGAGAACAAGATCCGTGCCAGATCGGGGTGCTGAACCCTCGCCAGATGTGCGAATAATTGCACAAATTAGAATTTAATTAAATTAGCCATGTCTGGGGCGAGAAATTGCTTAGTTGAAGAAAACTATTGTGCAGATTTTTGCTACTAAATGTGCGAATTTGCTGCAAATGTTGAAATTATTTGCGATTTTCGCGAAAAGATGCTTAGTCGAAGAAAACTATTGTGCGAATTTAAGATTCGCATGGGTAAGCCGTAGCCCTGTATTTACCCTACTATATATATATATATATATATATATATATATATACATTGTTGTGGATTCAAAGGGTTAAATTTGGGGTAAACAATAAAATTTCAACCACTCTGTATAGAGAAAAGAACAAATTATTTACGCGCAAAATTTATTTAATTCATTTAGGGAGAACGGACAAGTATTGACGTATATTTATAATTAATAATTGAAATTGTATCAAACTGGTTTTTTTATACATGTGAATAATTTGTCTGTAAATAGCAGTAAATAAAAGATTGTATGATTGTTATATTATTTGGTGATTTTATTGAATGGTGTGCGAGTGTGAAGGAAGAATGGTTGTATATTTAGGTATCCGAGGAGGCACAGCTGAGCTAGTCAGGGAAGCTGCGGAAGATTTTTGAAACAGAAATAAAAGAGTAAGCAATTTTTTTTTGAAATTTGTGCATTTTTGAAAATTATTTGATGACACTGGTAAAAAACTGATGTTAAAGCTTTATCCCAGCTTCGTCCAAGAATTTTTCTAAGGTTCCACAGCAATCTTATGGCGACCCGAACGTGAGGCTTGAGATTCAAATAAAATTTAAACATTTTATTCCAGGAAACTGGCGATCTGAGAGAGAGAGTGTCTTGTATAAATTTAAAAAGTAATTTTTGAGTGTGTGTGGGAGTGATTTGAACGTATGCAGAGAAAGGGGTGGTTAAGAAGCCAAGAAGTGGAAATTGGATGTGACGATAGTGCATTATTTGATAAAGCAGGAAAAAGGAGGAAGCTGGAGGTAGTAGGGATCAGTCAAGAACGGAATCAGGAGAAACTGGGAATGAATTGATGATGAGAATGTTAGAGGAAATGAGATTAAGTAGGGAAGAATCAAACAGGAAACTGGAACAGATGAGTGAGGAATCAAATCGGAAATTTGATCAGATGAATGAGACATTAACGGGGATTAGGGAGACACTAAGTGAAAAAATAGATAAGACAAATAAAGAAGTTTTGGATTTTAAACATAGCTTGACCGTAAAAATGGCAGAAGTAGAAAATATGGTAGATAAAAATGAGCGTGATATTAGAGGTTTAAGTCAGGAAATGGGACAATTAAGGACAGAAGTAAGGATCTTCTGTGAGGAGGAATTAACGTTAAAATGACTGAGGTAACGGACTCATGTAGGGATCAGTTAGGTAGGGGCGAGAGAGAAGTGACTGGAATTAAACAAAACGTAGCAACTTTGATGGGGATGGTCCAAGATTCGTAACAGGTAATATGTCGCTGGATCAACAAATGAAATTTTATGGGGATAGTAGGGTGAATCCTCAGATATTTATCAATAACATTCGAGGTTTGGTTAATAATTTGTATGACGAACAGGCGAAACTTAATGTTGTTAAAGCGTTACTGAAAGACCATGCTGAAGCCTGGTATAACTTAATAGGACAGGAAATTGACACGTATAATGACTTCGGGAACCGATTTCTTAAACATTATTGGAGTGACCATCGACAGGACCAAGTACGAGACAATCTAATCACAGGAATATTCAAAGGGTAGTTTGGAGGAAGTAGGGAGCAATATGCTATACGAAAGTATAGCATAGCAAAACAATTAAATCCACCATTGACGGACAGACAAATAATCAAGTATTTATCACGACATTTTGAGGTTGAGGTGAGGCAACATGTAGCGTTGCAAAACATTGTGGACAGGGAGATGTTTTTGGAGTACCTGCAAAGGTATGATGATGTGAGCAGTGGACGACCTCGGGAACACAGGGAACGACAAGTATACGCAGTACGATTCGAGAACAGACGGGACAACTACGCAAGAAGGGGGACAAATTTTGCATACAGTAGACAAAATTGGGAACCTAGACGGACTTTCAGGAGTAACAGTGTAGGTAGTGGACCTGAACCTAGACAGGGGATGACAAGACAAAACAGTTCATCAGACATGAGGGGTACAACGACGAACAATAGGTAAAATGATAACACTATCCGAGTAGACACACCACGGACATATGCGGAGGTAGTAGCGAGACCGGGACCGAGTAGGGAGACCAGACCGGAACAGGATTTTTAGACAAGGACAAACCACTAGACATCACTGTGTACAAGTATGAACATCTGAAGGAATTTTTAAAAATAGAGGAAGAAGTTGAGCCGGAAGTAATAGAAAAATTTTGTTTGCCTATAATTGATATTAAAATTTTTGAAAAAAAAAATAGGAGCATTATTAGATTCAGGAACTGAGGTGAGTTTAGTATCGGAGCAATTTGTCAATGAAATTAAGGATAAAGTGTGTGACAGGATAATGCCAATAAAAAGAAGTCATCTGGTTGCGCCGAATAAAAAGCGATTTGCTGTTGTGAATAGTGTAGTTATTTTAAAAGTAGAGTTAGGTTCAGTTAGCTGTGAACAGGAATTTATAATTGTACCTGGGTTAAAGTTTAAAGGGATATTAGGGGTCGATTGTATGATGAAGCTAGGCGTTGTAATAGATATGGAGAGAAAAGCAGTTAGGATTGGGGATAGGATATTGCCCTGGAAGGCAAGTTATGATGTCACAGAGGATGACATGGGGTTATGTGTTAATGTTATGGAGGTAGATGAGGAACAAGTGAAGGAGATCGACACCATTAAGTGCCCGGAAGAAAAGTTAGGGGAGGTACAAGAGTTATTACAAAAGCATTCAGAGTTAGTAGGGGCAGAGGCAAGCACAGCGTTAAATTATGAGCATGTTTTAGAGGTAGACAATTCTGAACCATTCAATGCAAAAGTATATCCAATACCGGCAGCATATAGGGAGCAGGTGAATCAGGAGTTGACGAGAATGTTGAATGATGGCATAATCGAGTTTTCGAATACACATTTTATAAATCCATTAGTTGTGGTTAAGAAAAAGGATAACAGTATTCGTTTATGTTTGGATGCGAGAAAGATTAATCAGAGGACGAAACCACAATTCCATTGTCCACCGTCCATGGACACACTTTTGACCAGATTAAGTGGCAAATTTATATTCAGCAAGTTAGATTTAAGGAATTCTTTCTGGCTAATTCCATTACACAAAGAGTCTAGAAGGTATTCGGGGTTTTCCGTAGAAGGGAAAGTGTACAACTTTAAAGTAGTACCGTACCCTGTTGGAGCAGTTTCACGAACAACTAATTTTGAGGCATCCCAGATTTGACGTAGGGTTTATTTTAAGAACGGATGCATCGGATGGTGCCGTAGCGGCTGAGGTCTACCAGGTTCAGGATGGTGAAGAAGTTCTAATATCATTTGTTTCACGGATACTGAAGCTGCATGAATTGAATTACATGATTAGTGAAAAGGAGATGCGGTGGTTTTTGGCGTGAGTAAACTAAAGTTTTATCTCATAGGTCGGCATTTCGTCATTGAGACGGACCATTCAGCGTTGTGTGCCCTGATGAATACTCGATTCTCCAATAATAGAGTATATCGGTGGGGTTTGTTGCTACAGGAATTTGATTTTGAGATAAAATATATAAAGGAAGAAAATAATTTTATAGCGGATGCGTTCAGTCGGAGCAAAGATAATGTAAATAAAAGGCCTTGTGACATTATGATTGCTATAAATATTTTGCGACAAGATGGATCCATATACGGACATGAAGAGGTACTGAGGAATCAGGAGCAGAGTGAAGAGCTACTACGTATCAACAGACGGTTAGAAACTGAACCAGAGTTTAAAAATTATCGGATGGTAGAGGGATTTCTGTCAAGAGGGTACAGGATCTGGAGCTATATGTAGTAGATAGGGTGCAAGCGGAGTTGATTGTGAAGGATCTTTATGTTAAGTATGGACACATAGGTGTTAGGAAACTTTGGCTCATATTTAGGGAAAACTTTTTCTCCGTGAAGGATATTAGTATTGTGAAATCAGTGATCAAAGTGTGTCATCTGTGTACATTGGGGAAGTATAAAAATCACACTAGTCAAGATGTGATACAGAGCATACAGGTAGAAAACCCATTGAACAATTGCAATTGATTACTTGAGTAACTTAGTAAGAAGTAGAAAAGGGCATCAACATGAACTAATAATCATAGATATTTTTTCTAAATTTACTAAATTATACCCAACTAAAGAGTGTAGTACGAGAGAGACTAATAGAAAATTAGAGTTATATTGTAGAGAGGTTGGAAAATTTAAACGTGTGCTGACAGATAATGCCACGTACTTTAATAATCAAAGATTTGTGAATTATTGGGATCAACAAAACGTTAAGGTAGTTTTCTGCAGCATAAGGCATCCTCAGGCGAACCTAGCTGAGCGATACATACAGGAAACCGTAAAATTCTTACGTCTGGCATCATACAGAGACCATCGACTATGGGAGGACAATCTGTCTAAGGTAGAATCTTTCATAAATGAAACCCCGAGCACGGTTACTGAAACCAGCCCCATAATGCTGATGAAACAGCAATATCTTGAGAGACCTTGGCATATTGTGCCTCGAGCGGATGAATTTCAGCAATTGTTGTTTGATGTCAGGGAGAAGTTAAGAAGAAGGGCAGAGAAATATACCAGTAGAATGAATGCAAAAATTAGAAAAAGAGTAAAATTCAAAATTGGAGATCTCGTAATAGTAAGGAGTCTAAGGGTAGGCAGGCGTGAGTTGATGACGTGTGCTAAGCTACACTTGTCCTACGAACGACCATTTTAAATTGGGGAGGTCGTAGGGGAGTGTACCTATGTTTTTTGAGATATGGAGACACATGCGGAAAGGGGGAAATTTCACGTGAGCCTGTTATTTCCCTATTTATCGGAGGAGAGGCAGAATGAGGGAAATGAAACTTAATAGATAAAAATATAGAGATAGGTGAATGGTAGCGTAGAATTTGAATAGGTAGAGATAGAGATAGGTGTATATAGGAAAGTAGAAGTAGGAATAGAATAAATAAGGGAAGACAATTAAAAATAGAGATAGGTGTATATAGAAAAATAGAATTAGGTATAGGATAAATATGGGAAGATAGTTAGATTTAGATATAAAGTTAAGTGTGTATAGATAGGATAAGATATAGATAGTGATAGTAGGTAAGGTTAAAAATAACAGAGGGATATAAGTAGAAGAAAGGTAGAAAGGTATAAAAGTGAAGATAGGTAGGAAAGTATAAAAGTGAGGTACTTAAAGAGTCAATAAATGACGAAAGGGTAAAATAAAAAGGAAAATAGATTGAAATAGAGGGTGAAGAGTTAGTAATAGATAGGAATAGTTAGGTAGAAGGTAGTGATAGGCGTGAATAGTTAGTTATAAATAAAGATAGGTGTAGATAGATAGAAATAATTAGAGATAGATAGAAATAGGTAGATAAGTAGTGATAGGTTGGATAGATAGGTATAGGTAGTGTTTGGTGAGCAGATAGGTGTATAGAAATAGCATGTAAGATTAGGTGGTAGGAATGAATATATTTAAATTCAAGAAAACGTTGGGAGTTTTCTTCGAATCGAAATAGGGGGATTATGTTGTGAATTCAAAGGGTTAAATTTGGGGTAAACAATAAAATTTCAACCATCCTGTATATAGAAAAGAACAAATTTTTTACGCGCAAAATTTATTTAATTCATTTAGGGAGAACGGACAAGTATTGACATATTTATAATTAATAATTGAAAGGTTAAAAGTACATAAAGAAGAAGTTTTAAAGCAAATAGAATACGCATAAGTAATTTTAATTAATTTTAATCCAACACGTAAGAGCATAAGAGAACGCACTAGGGTAAGAAAATCAATAATTCCAAGGCAAAAGTTTTCGTTGTAACAAGCAAACGTCAGTCTTATCTAAAACGACGAAAAATAAAGTCTAGGAATTGTTGTGCTAAACGGTCGATAATTAACAAACACTTGCGTTTTAAAAAGGTTACATTCGTCGAAATTATGAGCATATTAAGATAGGACTTCATATAAATATTTTCAACCGTTAGTTTGGTTTGAACAACAAGCTAACAAATTTCTTAAAGAGCGCAATCGGTTATATACTACAGATAGAGACATAAAAACGTTGATGTTGAAAAGGCACGTAGACCATATACACGTGGAGTGGAGATGAGCTGTCATCAATATCGATTTCTGTAACTCAAGTAGGATTTTGCACGCGACAGCAGACATGCATAAGACAGAGATGAAGATAGTACAGGCGGGGTTTTATGACAACAAAAAATATTATCATTGATTAAGAACAGACAGTTTTCCAAACATAGACAAACGTGCTAGCACGTGTAACTTATTAGTAGCGGTCTTCTATTTATTAACGCGAAATACGTGTAGTGTATATTAAATTAATAGAGGTCTGGCTACTACTGTACAAAGCTCGAAAATCAATAAATGAAAGCATAATACATGTGGGGTAAGCATCACAAACAACCAGGATTGTATGCTGATATGGAATGGTACTATGAAACGAGGCGCTTGGCTCGCAAATGGTGTTATCGTCTGTAAATCCGCCGAGGTGTTTTAGCGATCATCGTCGAAGGAATGGAAGCCTGAAGCATTCTCCAGGTAATTTATTTGAAATTTCTGTTGTCTGATAAACTTTTGTGAAATTTTGGTACTGTGTGAGTGAATTTTGGGGTTTATTTATGGTTGTATAAACTTAGTGGAAAAGATACATGTT
>JARFIW010001233.1:2036582-2076582 GCA_036346225.1 Platerodrilus igneus
TACTCACGGGTCTCTCACGGGCCTATAACGTATAGCGTCCGGGCCCGCCATGAGCATATAACGTATAAGGCCCGAAAGTATAGCGATGTGTGTTTATTACCTATATAACACTAATTTTTCCATTTTCGGTTGTACTCCCAGTTCCCCAGACGTAGCTGTGTTCTATCCCTCTAGGAGTACCTCCACTGGCGCAATGTTTTATTGTTTGCATGTGCGCATGTGCTTTAATTTACCTGTTTCTGTTTGCGATCATCCACCTATTTATAGGAGGGAGACTCAGCCTATTTTCCTCGGTTGTGTTTCTTCCACGATTGCGAAAACATGACTGTCTGTGCTTTTTAAACTGAGTAATAACATCGTTTTATTGTGCAGATTACAAGGGAATGCATCAAAGTATTCGTCTGCCGTGTGTGCCAGAAGAGTTTCTCGATCCAGAGCAATCTTAACCAACACAAAAAGTAGGTACATAACATCGTTAGACCTTCTCTTGTACCATGTCAAGTTGCAGTCCCGACTGGATTACCAGCGCCATTTGTGTGTGACATTTGTTTCTGGGTGTTCGGGCACCAATCTAATTTAACTCGGCATCAGTATACCTCCATGGAGATACTGTCTCTTCTACATCGATGCTTGTCCAACGTGGAGCATCATCACCGCGTGCTGCATCTGTCTCCAAGCGGCAGCGACAGGACATACGGCACTGTGAGCATTGCAATATGGATGTTCCTTTACGCTAGTCCCTAGACATTTGCACAGTCCGAATCAGGAGACCCTATACAAGAAACGATACAACTGTTATCGTCAGCCTTCCGGTCCCGAATCGCAATCTACCGCGTCAATAATCTGTCGGGTTGCAGAGACATTGGTGATACCGAAGAAGTTAAATCCTACAATACCAAGAATCAGATTATAACCCGGTCGAGCGACTTGCACGAAGTGTATGTGGAATTTTTTCGGAGGATGCTCGACAAACCCAAGAATTTGAACATCGCCAGTCCAGTTGGGCCTTACAACTTGTCCTAAATTAGAAACTAACATCAACAAATACCAGCCACTTAGGGGGTCTTCCTCCATTGCCTTTTCAGGCTTTATAAACGCTAAAAAGCTGAGGCAAATGTAAAAAACTGAAACGCTGCCTATTTTGATCACAGTACTGTAACAGCGCCGTGTCCTGCCAAGCATGACCTCCAACGTTTTAGCGAGTACCCCCATTACTCGACCTGCTTAAATATGGGAGGTATAGAATTGCTTTTGTCAAGATTGCCAGGTTTGAGATCGTGAGCGAGCTGAGTATCAACGTATTCAGAGTGGAAGGAAGGTCTATTGTTGGTCCTTTACATTTTACTCAACGCAGCAGAGCCCGGCATGTCAACTTGTTCTACACGCAGGATGAAGAAAACGTTCACTTCTGTTGCATCCAGGATTTGGGTCGCCTGGTCAATAAGCAGTTATCAAAAGATTACTTACATAAAATGGATCTGCGACGGATGCTTAATTTGTCGTCAAACTTAGAGAGGTAGCTAGATGTCTGGGTGAGATATTAAAAACGAATATGTCCATGATCCCTTTTAATCCACATGATGAGTTGTTCCACTAGGCCGAAGACTGTGGGAATGCAAGAAACCACTTGGAACGGACCGTGTACCGGATTACAACCACACAAATGGGATCTAGCGTTTCCCTGCACACGTCAACTGTAACATCCTTTACCGGGTTCCATATATTCCAGTGGTGTATCACCAGCTTAGTGGATATGATACTGATTTAATCATTAAAGAAGTGGAGTATGACAAGGGGAAGATTAGCGTTATGCCGAACAATAAAGAACGGCTCATCTCGTTTTCGAAAACTATACGGCTATACGATACAGAAGTGGCCTTGGACAATGAAGAAGAGACCGCCGACAAGTCCTGTGTCCAATTTCGGTTTATCGACTCTCTCCGATTTATGGAGTCCGGGTTGGACACACTGGCGAAGAATTTGGTCCAGAACCAGGTTGTAGAGGTCAGATATCACTTCCCTGACGACTCTGAGTTCCAACTGGTGACTAGGAATGACGTGTTTCCATATACTTACATACAAAGTATAGAAATATTGGAGAGGACAGCTCTACCACCACAGACGGTCTTCTACAATGACCTTAGCTCTACTTCCATTACCACTGACGAATACGAGAGGGGCCAGAAGGTATGGTGCGACTTTGGTGGAATATAACAACCCCTATTTGAAGACAAATATGCCGTTGTCTTCGATAGCGTTCGCCGGGTGTGCATGTCGACTTATGAAACTCGATCCGTGTCAGTAGTGGGGTAAGACCGGTCTGAATTCAAAACGTGCTCACACGTATTTTACATATGTAAAATACACGTGCACCGTCTTGAATTCAGACCGGTCTTATATACTTTCAATGTAAAATAGTTGTGAAAACATGAATTCATACCGGCCTTATATACTTTCAAATGTAAAATACTTGTGGGCACGTTTTGAAGACAGACCGGCTTTATATTACTTTCAATGGAACATACATACTTCAAAACACACGTATGTTGAAAAATGTAAGTGCAGAGAAAATATGTGTAGCTGTTTTGAATTTGGTTTTCTAGCGAGAAGTTACACCTGCACCGTTTTGAATTCAGACCGGCCTTATATACTTTTAATGTAAAATACGTGTGGGCACGTTTTGAAGTCAGACCGGCTTTATATTACTTTCAATGGAACATAATTCAAAACACACACACACACACACACACACACACACGTATGTTGAAAAATGTAAGTGCAGAGAAAATGTGTAGCTGTTTTGAATTCGGTTTTCTAGCGAGAAGTTATAAAGTATGCCAGATGCAAAATATCGCATTCAAGTCAATTGTGTTTAATTAAAGTGGATTCTGATTTATGTTTTTTATTTATGTTTGGAGGCTGCAAATACACATGGGCCGGTTTCAATTCATAATGTGTATGTGTTTTTATCGACCAACGGCATTTTAAACAGTTAATCAATTAAAAATACACTAACCTGTAATGGTCGCCAGTTGCGCTGGTATGAAGTAATTTATTGTGGACTGTAATCTGCTTTTTGCACGTTACCGCCGTGAATTGCATAAAACCAAAGTTCACTATTCTTGAAATGTTTTTACCAATGAAAACTCCATGATCAAAGCACACCGAACTTATAGTACGGTCACTCCCGTTGCCAAGTTAATAATGCACTGTTCGATGCTCGACTTCGACTGTCCACGAACACAAAAAGGCATTTGCGCGCACACTTTTCAATATCCAAGGTTGTATATATTTGTTATAGGATAGGATACAACGAAAGGAACTTTGATAATGTAAATATCAAACCAAAATAAAGTAAAGTGAACGTATGTCATAAAAAATGCTATAAAATGCATAACAAAATGTGTGTTCACTCTTGTGATAGGTTGAAAAGTAGGTTGGCAAAGTACGCAGATGGTGGTAATCTGCTATATAAGGAGATTGCTCCTAATATTAATTTAATTAGTCGAAGTTTACTGCATATATTTACATACCTACATATACAAACATGTATATAATTGATATTCAGGGATTTAAATAAAAAAAAAACGAGTTTGTGTGCAAAGAAATTGCGGTTTTCGACTTGTTGAAAGGTGTTGTTTGGCATCAAATTTTTAAACTGTCAATGCAGTCTAGTTGTTTGAGCCAAGATATAAAACATAACGACTGGGTGACAAGAAATATTCATGGTTTTTCTTGGGATGAAACTTCAACGGCTGGAATGGTGTCATCATATATAGCGCTTTATTTCAAGCAAATTATCCGACCCGGTGAAGAAGTATGTGTGAAGGGTCTAGAAAAGAAGAAATTGATTGAAACCTATCTAATGCAAAACGTTGTAACTGATATGCTTGCACTAGGTTGTCCTAAGCTATCGGAGTTAAAATCAACAATCGTTTAATATATAACATCCATTGTTGTAGACACAGCAATAATAGTCTGCAATGTGCAAAACAAAATACTTTGTTATTAAAAGAAGGGTTTGATAATAATAGTAAAAAAACTATAGAAAAGATTGTGTCTGTATTATTATTGTAGTCAGAAAGAACTTTTTAATGCTTGCAAAAAAAACGATTAAACTCAGTCAGCACGAATGGGACTCTCAACCCTGAAAGCAATTATAATTGATCAATGCAATAGCTCTTTACTGGTTTTACAACATTTAGCAAATTGTACAGATATCTCGAAATTTGCCAAAGACAGACAGACAGACAGACTGATTGCACCAATTTCTCATTCTCGCTTTTAAAGAATAACAAGTCGTAGTTATTAAATCGCGAACTCAGTTATCTGCAAGAAATATATAAACGAGGAAATTTATGAAATGCTCCAACTTCAAAAAACTAGAAATAAATCTATTAAAATATATGCTAATGTTGCAATTGGTGGATCTGCTCACGGAGTCAACGATTTTTTTTTCAGCACTTTATTTGGATTGACTATAAACTACTCAATAATTTTAACCTAACCACTATTATTATTCTTCCCTGACAAGGACAATTTTAAAAAAAGTTTTCATTTTTGATTTGTTCTATAGAACACAACTACAACTTGTAGTCAGTAAGAAATTTTTAATGCTGATGTCTGCAGAAAAAACGATTAAACTCAGTCAGCACGAATGGTACTCTCAACCCTGAAAGCAATTATAATTGATCAACGCATTAGCTCTTTACTGGTTTTACAACATTTAACAAATTGTACAGATATCTCGAAATTTGCCAAAGACAGACAGACAGACTGATTGCCCAATTTCTCATTCTCGCTTTTAAAGAATAACAAGTCGTAGTTATTAAATCGCGAACTCAGTTATCTGCAAGAAATATATAAACGAAGAAATTTATGAAATGCTCCCAAAAAACTAGAAATAAATCTATTAAAATATATGCTAACGTTGCAATTGGTGGATCTGCTCACGGAGTCAACGATTTTTCTTCCAGCACTTCATTTGGATTGACTATAAACTACTCAATAATTTTAACCTAACCACTATCATTATTCTTTCCTGACAAGGACAATTTTAAAAAAAGTTTTCATTTTTGAATTGTTCTATAGAACACAACTACAACTTGACAATAAAGATTGAGCGATTATCACACACATATCTTGAGTATATAAAGATATTAAATAACAAGAACAGCAGAAAATTCAATCCATGTCAGACAGCGTTTTTTTTTCTTTGTCAACGATAGTCTAGTCTATTGCTTCTTCAGCATTCGCATTTCCATAGTTACGTACTGAAGACAACTCTGCAATTTTAGATCACATGCATTTCCTATTTGAAATGCATTTTTTCTAACTTTATTCGCAAAAAAATGAGAGCATCTATTCGAAATATGCACTCAGATATAAAGTAAAAAAAAATTGTTTTTACACCGTTCTGTAAACTGAGATTACGTAGTTATTAAATCGGGAGTAATGTGAAATAAAACACACAATGTATTTTTCTTTATTGTAATTTATAAAATACACACACACACATATATATATATATATATATATATATATATATATATAACGTTATGTACTCTAGAATAAACATACTATAATTCACTTAAGTTCCCAAATATAAAGAACAGTTCTAACTCACTCCAACTCTGAACGGTAAAAAATATTGCATTATCGGTTCTCTCAGGGGCTGTTTTCTTCATCTTTGACGCGCGGCGGTTTCTAGTTGTTATTCTTCGTGTTTACTAAAAAAAAAGATTTAAATGAAGATTAGACCAAGTAAATGCATTAAGAAAATTAAATCTATATATTAAGCCAACGAATACATACTCTGTATTGGTGTCATCAGGTTATACGTTGCAATTGGTGGATCTGCTCACGGCGTCAACGATTTTTCCAGCACTTTATTTGGATTGACTATAAACTACTCAATAATTTTAACCCAATCACTATCATTATTCTTTCCTGACAGGGGCAATTTTAAAAAAGGTTTTCATTTTTTGATTTGTTCTATAGAACACACAACTACAACTTGACAATAAAGATTGAGCGATTATCACACACATATCTTGAGTATATATAAAGATATTAAACAACAAGAACAGCAAAAAATTCAACCCATGTCAACAAGAATTTAATGCTAAGGTATTGTCTAGATAGCAATTGTAGAAATATGAAATGTACAGAAAATTTAATAAACCCAGTCATGTATAAATTTTTAATGCTGACGTCCGGAGAAAAAAAACAAAGCGAGAAATTTAATGCTAACATCAGCAGAATACTAAATAAATCTACTCAGTCAGCATTAATGGAAGGCCGGTCTGGCTTCGAAACGGTGCACGCGTATATAACATTTTTTTAATCGATATCATAGACTTTTTTCTATTGTCTATTTTTGTAGTATTGATTACAAAAATTACATACGACAGCTAGTACTGTGAACTGTATTCTCGTATTGTTGTATTGTTTCACAATATCACTAAAATTTTTCCCTTTAAAGTTCTAATTCACGTTCCACAATGCATGCTTTCTTTATAGAAAAACGCTATAATGGTTTATGTAGAAAAAAAACGCTATAATGGTTTATGCCATTGGCCTGCATTAAGGATTGAAAGTTTTTGTTATAATATTCTTTACCAAAATCAAACTGAAAATTTCTTGGAGGATTTTTAAATTTATTTAAAATTGTTTTCGTTGCAGACGAAACATCAATACCCGTCAATATTACTATATTAGTTGATTAAGGCATGAGTTAATTTTTTACTACGTTTCTTTTTATTCGCTTAGGGCAACGCAGAAAAAGTTTGAATTGACCAAATTTTTTTTATAATAAATAAACCTTGATACAAAATCACATTCAGTTTTGCTGAAAAGTAAATATTTCACATTTAACTGAAAAATTTATTAAATCAGAGGAGATTGCTAACTGTACGGTGTTACAATATTTTTCTGTATCTGTGTGAATAAACTCACAAATCGCCAAATGAGCGGTTTGTCTAACTGATTTTTCACTTAAAGCGATTGACATTCATTTCAAACAAGTATTTATTAAGCTCATTTTAAAAGACCAAAAGTTTTATCATAGAAATTACGTCATGTAATTTAATTTATTGTTGTTGACAATGAAAGAATTTCATTACGTAGCATTCGTTGAATTTTAAAAAAATTATTTTAAACCTCCGTCATGAGTTAGTTTTACTACGTGCTATAATTTATCCTACACCTGATGAAGAAAAGCGCTGCTTTAACAAAGTTTTATGATAAATGCCATGCGTTGCACATTGCATATTCCATTTACAGGATGGCATGAAACAAGAAACGCAACATCAGATTAATAGATTCTATTCTTTCCCTAAATTTTTAGTTAAACAAAAAAAAAACGGGCGTATTTTTTAATATTTTCTATGCAATATAGGTTAATTGCGAGATTGTTGAGCTTCTCAATTTTTTTTATTTCTTTAATACAATTAGAAACGAATGGGATTGTAGCGTAATACTGAATCGCTCATTGGATTCTTATCTAACCTAGGTTAAGAGTTTTCTTCGACTATCCATGAGTTTGATGTAGATTTTTTCTGGGATACTCAAATCTTTAGGGATTTTTTTAAATTGAAGCAACATTTTGGGAAAATTGTATCATTATTAAAATTTACTGAGATTAAATCCATCTCTTCCAATAAATTAAAAATTGCACGACGTAATTGTATTATGATAAAACTGCAGAATGTTTTCAGAGTTGCCTTCAGTATGTAAATATGGAAATGCTTGCATAGCGAATTGCTTTGGATGCAATTGTTAAAATCGCCTTTATTTACGTTTTGGTTCAAGACGATTTTCAAGCTTGAATGGTTTAATTCTTAAAGAATATTCAGCATAATTTGTTGTACTTTATTACAAAAAAATTACATACGACAGCGGTTTTTCTTTCAACGAAAGTCTACTATTGCTTCTTAAGCATTTGCATTTCCATAGTTACGTACTGAAGGCAACTCTGCAATTTTTAGATCGCATGCATTTCATTCATTCAGATTAAAAGTCAAAAATTGTTTCTACATCCGTTCTGTAAACTGAGATTAAATCAATCTAATCCAAGATTAAATTAAATTGCCAATTTTGTTTAATAATTTACACATTTCAAGACCGTTAACAACACAAAACCGGCAGTTTCTACAATCGTTAGGACTGCATTTATTTAATTAAAAAGTAGAATGAATAGTGAAATACTGAACGTGCGTGAAAAAGTTTACTTCGACAATGCAATTGTTAATATTGAAAGTTTCAGCAATCATACTACGAAAAAGTAAATGAGCCACTTTTTAATCCTGAAGATTTACGAAGTATTGCGCCATTAGTAGTCATAAATTGTTCTAGATAAAACGAAGCGTTAAAAATCTGGTACTGTCGATATTAGATTAGAATTTGAAACTAGCAGAAACGTTTTTGCCAAATACATCTTGTCATTGCCTTATATTTGATGATAAGATAGTCAAATACAATCCACTCTCAAACAGCATAAGAATATTATAATTACTTTATTATTACTGTACCTTTACAAATTATGAAAAAGAAAAAAAAAACAATAAATCATTTATCAATCACAGTCTATTTATTATTATACATGTTCAGGTGCCAAAGGTAAGTCACTGTGAATTTCATGTAAAGATACTGGGTAGTGTAAATCGCATTCAAAAAATAAATATATCCTACATCAGAATCATCGACAATATTAAGTAACGTCTAAACGTACTATTTCTAGACTGGTGCCATCTAAAAAGAATTCAAATTCTCCATATGGAAGATATTCAGACATTGCAGCCTCATATAAATTATTAACTTCAAAATACATTAAATATTTAGAATTAATATTCTGTCTTTTAATGCAATTGGAATTGGAATCTTGCGGCCCCGTCCTTGTTTCTGTCCTACTACGATGCCAATAATTTATATGACTGGATCATGAGTCAGGATCTCCTTCTTAAAGAATTCTGGTGGCTACCCCTGTTGATGCATTCCTCTCCAGGTCACCATCTTAAATGTTACCAATTCAAAATGCCTTGGACATGAACAGATGTGCAAACGATGTAGTCCGTAATTTAATTAATTTTATTTAAGTTTCTTAAAAAAGTTTAGTGATAAAGTTCAAATCACATACAAGTAACAAGTGCACCAAGAAGGAACAACGTAAACAACAATTTCCAAATTTTTTCGAATTTTTACAACGCGAAGGACTTGTTAGTAATTACCGAACTCTATACAACTACGTTCTGGATCTTTTGATATACTAGCGATATGTATGAAAATATGTTTTGGGGGACTTTTGTTATGAATTGTAAACTATTTTAAACTATTTTGGGATAGTATTTTGGGAATTGCGTCTGGGTTAAGTGGTTCAACTTGACGTACCAACGCAATTTTAAGTTCGGGGCATTTATTGACAAGCTTTCTCGAAGTATTGGTGTTTTCAATGCGAAATTAATTTTCAAGTTAAACAGTATTTTTAGGTGCTTTTCTGGATGCCAGACTACATAAGGAAGTTTCTGCAATTAACAATATATTTGAAACAGGAACAGTTTACATACTCCACTTAAAACCCGGTAGTGTTTTCATTCTCAATCAATAACTAACCATAAATATCCGTGTTAGTTGCTGCAACTTATTTATACACAATAATTGCTACATATACAAGGAAATAACATCAAGCATATTACATTGAAGGTCGTGATGGTAACTCGGATACGAACAATACTTGAACGTGATATTATGTAACTGATATAGATTTTATATCGTCATAAAAATTGAGTTGAGATTAAGGACCGTCATCTTGAACATTATTGCTTCCTAATATCATTCGATCATTGTTTCTCTATTCAATTCTAGATTATTTAGTAACTAGGAAAGGTCTAGATGCCTCCCCCTCCCCCAGGAACTATATCAAATAACCAAACCATAAGTCTCAACCCTGACCTCAACTTCACTCCTAATCCTAGTTCTACCCCCATGAACATCGAATCCATCCTCAGCCAGACCTTTCAAAGTCAGGTTAATGTAAATCTGACATCCTCTGTTCTTGCACCTGAAACCAATTTGTCCACAAAAAACAAACGTCTGAGGGAAAGCCCAAATATTAACACCAGATTTATGCAGAATATTTTAGACAAAATATGGTTTATGTACTAAGACGCAATGAAATACATAGATGAGGAACTAGACACATTCAATCGACTACGCGAGTTAAGTTTCGCGCCTTGGGAGCTGTCTTTTTAAAAACCAGTTCCAAAACTTCTTAACACATTTACTTTATTTATACAGAAATTGATTGTGGAATTTTGACAAGTTAATTAATATTATTCTAAATTCAAAATTAATTAATGAATGTACTATTTTGAGTAGTCTAAGCAGACTGCAATGCTAAAGCGGAGTACTTGACTGACTGCCGGGTCCTTGAGCTCCCGGGCTTTTTATAATGTTCCTACCCCCTCACATGGCGGTGGGAACTTGCAGATCTCATGTCTGGTTACACTTAATACTATTCATAATTACAATGTTGTAATCTTAGTTTCTAAGTAATCACGGTACCTGACCGTCTGACATCTGCAGTGTCACTATCGTCTGCGATTCAAAGTAGCGCATCCGTTCTCATGAACGTTAATAAACTTTACAAATAGTCCTTGTATTTACAATGTTGCACTTCACTTAACATTTTCTTACACTTTCTAATAATTTCCTAATTATTCTATTTTTTTATAGATATATCAATTGAGGGATACATAACTCGCGTAGAAGCAAAAAAGAGTTCAAGAACAAAATACAAAAACTTATTCATCCAGGCGGAACTTGCAGATGAACATAAGTTTATTAAAAACCAAACGAAAACCTATATGACCAAACAATTGAGCAAACCTTGAGTTAAAAACAGCCCAACAAAATGTAAATGCCCCAAATTTTATAATATCAACACAAACATACGCCAGTGCTGTGGCACAAAAATTGAAAACTCTATAACAAGAAGCAATATCAAAACCACCTCGAACCAAAAGACAACGGTGTTCATAACGTCAAAACGTGGTGAAACGTGGTTTATTGTTTTTGAAAAATTCAAGAATTTTTTTCAAAAACAATAAACTCACTGAAAAACTAAACTTAAATTAAAAACATCCTAACAATCAACAACGCCGTAATTATAGATACTTATAACGAAACCGAAGCGAACATAATTTTAATCCATGAAACCCTAAATTGCGAAAAACCACACAAGAAAAGCCCTTATAGTAATCATATACGACATAACAACATACCTGAAGGATCAGGACTAACAGAAATCTTGAAAACCTGATCAACAGAGAAGACTTTAATAAGGGTTCTTCTTAATCTTCTTTGGGAAGGCAATCATTCTTTTAAACTTTAAAAATTTTTGCTTAGTGTACTCAAACCAAATATTTCAAACATCAATAAATCAAAGTAACCTTCAATTTATGTCATAAACGTCAAACTTGAAGTTTTTATTATTTTGACAACGATCCTAGGTCATGGATCGAAACGTAAATAAAATAGATTTTAAAAACTATGAGTGGTTTCATTCCAAAAGAAGATTAAGAAGAATGCTAAACAAACCACAACAAACATACAGGGAGTATTTACTTTAATAAGGGCTTTCAACTTAGTTTCAAAACAGGACCGAAAAACAAACCGACTCAAAACCATGTTGAGATAGTAAGTGGCAAAGTGAGGAATATATTAATAAATCTAGAGAAACTCTATATCGAATATTCCTGTGTTACAGCGAAAGACTTTTTAGGTGTCTGCGATGTCTTGACTTAGGACAAGTCACGGAACATTGCACACGTACCACCGACACGTGTGGACACTGTGGTGAAGAAGACTCCAAACACAAAAAGGCAGACTGCCGACCCAAGCACACACAACCCTCAGTATGCATACCATGCTTAAAACGTAACAAAAAGTGCACTACTAACCCTAAACATTGTTTAACCCCCAAACTGTTAATGGTCAGTCTCATACAAAATACCGACCATGGCAGTAAACCTAACCAAACGAAACACAAACCACCCTCACAAATTCAAAGGGACAAAGCAAGGGCAATCACATATCGACAACAATTTCTACAAACAGTACAAGAGAACACGCACACAAACAAAACAGAGATCTACACACAAACGGAATACGAACCTATACTCACACACAACACTCTCACACAAACACAAACCACAACCATCGAAACTATAACAACATCAATGCAAACTCACCCAAGGATTACATCCCTGGTAATGAGAATTATTAGAACACTTTGTCGCATAAAACCTTCCAACCAAGTACTCTCTACAGACTAACCCCTCCTAAACACACCACACGCACTATACGGACTCAACAAAAATAAATACGCTAAACCTGCTACAAAAACTACACAAACAAATACACAACAACGGGTTGGAGTGGAGCATTGGAAAATAAAAAAAATTAAATGTAATGAGTGTACTAATAGCTACATGCGAATAACACGCCTGGAGGAAATTAACATTCTAACATAAGTACTAAGACACGTTACACGAACAAGACACGTTAAAGGACGAATCATAATATACAATACACTTGAGGCGGCTGATAGAATTTTCCTAAGAAGTAACGGACTAACAACGTAATACCAAAAACTAATAGACCTACTACACATTGTATTTAAAAGACGACAAGAGCATTTGGATTTATATGAGGTTTATAAACAACAAGTTATAGCGTATGGCCGAATAACCACAGACTTTACCAAGAAATGGCCAGAATACAGGATACACACCTATTGCCCATAGTGGATGACGGAAAGATCACTCGTAGAAAATCAAACCACCGATGACTTATTTGACATTAATAAAACAAGACAGTACATACACAAAGGGCTGGGGGAAACTGCGACACTACTATTACAAACACTTTTGCATTATGACAACGTTCAAGACGACACTGACAAACAACGACTCAGATTGTAACAAGTTTATTTACTGGCAATATTTTCACAAATACCTAATTTAATTAATTCATAAAAAGTCAATTTAAATATAATATTGCTATACAATCTACGTGATAAATATTACATATTGTTAGATACAATATAAGCTTTCGAATTGAGAGCATAAAATTATAAATTAAGCGGTGACAGAAAATGCCATTTGTTAGCGTCACTGGAAGGGCTCCCTCCTTTTGATGATTGTAAAAATCGCAACTATTGTCAGACGGCAGTATACGTCAATAGAACACTTCCACCTGAGCTGTTGTTAGAGAAGGTCAATTGTTCTTTAAATAAAGAACATGGTGTTGCAGACCACGTGTTGGACGCACCGAAAGATTAAAGTCGATTTCATTTTGAAATCTTCTCGGCAAAACTCATTATATGTCCACGCTTGGCATTTATTAGTTCGTATAAGACGGGACGTTAAATTGTTCTGAATTGCTTTAGGATAACATGCAACTCATGCAGCTTCTATAATTTAAGAAAATTTATAGAATTTATTTAGTAATCAATGGAAAATTTATTGGCAACTATTTGAAATTTTACTTTATATGGTAGTTGGTTTGGCGTGGTTCATTTGTTCGATGCGAACGCCCTTAATGTTGTTAGATATTTAGTATCTAGTTTATTGGATTGAGTGGTATTGAAGATTCCTAAACGGTAAATGCTGAAATAAGAAGATTTCAATTTATTAATTATCATTCCGGGTATGGCTCTAATACCTTGCAAGTATTCTTCTGATGGATTAACATCTGGTATGTAATTAGTTTTTTTAATACGTCAGCTGTAACTTTTGGTATAACAGACAAATAAGTTTTGTTTGTTCACGTGGAAATTTCCTAGTTCATTATGTGAATGACAAACAAGTTATTTTTAAACTTTGGTGAAAGGAATCTATAAAGCTTCACTTTTAATCTTTGTATTAATACTAACAAAAAATGGTAGATGGCGATATAAAGATAGAAAAGGTTAATTTTCAGAATTAACAAAAATTAAAGCTATTTTAGAGAACTAGATTGTTTCATTTTGCTTTTCATTAATTAATGATTGAAATATTTTACCATTTAATGTGAAGTCTATGTAGTACTACCAAGACCAAATGATTTTTGTAATATAAATTTAATTGATCCTAAAACTCAAAGTTAAACACTCACAAGAATAAATTTTGCTAGATTCTTATCATGTAAAAAACTACATTACTCTATTTTTGTGAGATATTGATGTTCAAATTATTACCAAGTACATATGTACATATTTTTCATTATCATAATTTAGTCAAATTTTTAAAGATGATGTTTTGTAAATAATTTTAAACTGCAACTTAAAGGAATAGATTTTCATTTTGGTCAAGACTATGATTATTAGTTGGAATGAATGTGGTTTGATTCTTATTAATTATGAATTTTTGAAATGCATGCACAAACTGTGCTAGACTTGTTCTAATCTGTTTACAGGTGTAGCAGTGCATCTTTAAAGGTCAATATCGAGCCATAAGGTAAGACAACTTTAGGGATTGGGTTCTCGTAATATTTTTTGTATAGTGGTATTTGAGTATAGGTTTCCGCATTCGCCTTATACAAAAGACTCAAGTTGGGTCTTTTTAGTATACAAAAATTCGGTGGCGCCATATTCACTATATTTTGGTCGCAGTCCAACCCCGACCCAAAGCTCATGTTCTACCCAGAGCAAATCGCTCGACTAGCCGCTTAGCCTTTGGAGGTTTCCTCATCTACGAACCATTTTCCACCGAAACTAACCGTGTGCTCTTTACCTCTTCAGGAAATCTTTGTTATCTATCCTTGTGCCTTTCAGCTGGCCATATAGAAGTAAAGAAAATAACCCCCTTAGTAAGGTAAAACGTTATAAGACGACAAGGAGTAATTGACAGAAACTACGTAGGTACCCGAGCATAGAATAGAAAAGATGACAACTTAGATCCTTTCACAGAATGCGAAATGAGACACGCACTATGCCAATCGAAGAGCAGGAAAACATCTGGAAATTGTCGTAGCGCTACAAGATAAATTAACACCGACGCTAACAACACTGTACAATGAATGTATACACCAAGCTGTTTTTCCGAACATCTCGTAGCAGGCGAATGTCGTGATTATCCCTAAAGGAAAAGATAAAGACTCCAAGCAACCAGGCTCTTACCGACTCATATACCTTTTGAACACCCTAGGAAAAACGTACGAATGTATACTATGTAAATAAATGCAGGACTACACACAAACCACAGGAGTACACCCAAGACAATATGGCTTCACAAAAAACAAATCAACCGAGGACGTCATAAACCAAGCCATAAAAACCATCAAACAATCACACAAAAATGCGTCCTATTAATATAAGTGGATATAGAAGGCACATTTAATAACCTTTGGTGTAGCCTTCACTTTTTACCAGACTTACGACCATAAACTCCATCACAACTGCACCATACCTTCAGGAGGTACTGCAGGAACAGGTACATAACCTTACAAGTCTTGGAGATCAATACCAAATATATAAACAGGGGTTGACGTAGGGCTCCGTATGCGTGCCACTATTTTGTAATATTGTAATGGATGAACTTTTGAAAAAGCTGGACACTGTTGGCGAAGTGTTGTCGACTATTACATACGCTGATAAAGCGACTCCGTGGCGTAGTTGGTATGTATGTGTGATTAATATGCCCAAGATCCCAGGTTCGAATCCCAACACGGTCTTGAAAAAAGTTAGACAAACATTTTTCACAAAAATACGCCCTCGTTTGGATGAGAGGTAAAACGGAGGTCCCGTGTTTGAGTGTTGTCACGCACGTTAAAGATTCCTACCTTGATTGGAATAGCAAGGATTAGACAAAATTCAAATTTTTCCGGGTAAAAAACTCGCGTCTTAGCCAATGTAGTATCTTCGGGTGGAGCACTGGAAAAAAGTCAAATGTAGTGCATACGCAGACGAAAATCTTGCTGGTGGTGGAAGGCAATTCCAGAAGGGAAATAAAACGTAAGGCTAACATCGCTCTAACCAAAACACAAAGTTGGTGCAAAACCAATAAAAGGATGAAGGAAACCCTGGCAAAGGATCTCATCATCAAACTAAAAAGTGTAAACATAGGCAGAAAACAAAACACAAAGTATCTGGGCTTATCATTAGACAAAAAACGGAATTATTTAACACATATAAACACCATGTATGCAAGTACCACCTTTGCAATGCAGAACATCGCAACGCTGACCCAAAGGACTTACAAAATACAATTTAATTACATAAGACTTTATCTCAACAGTGCGCTCGGGGCTATGGTATTATACGCCGCGAGCGCCTGTGGACATCGCTTTAACCTAATCAAACCTAGACAAAAAATTAACAGTGCACAACAAAGTGTTTTACCGCGGCTGACGGGGGCTTATAGGACTACCGAACATGATGCACTTCATGTGCTGATGGGAACTATGTTTTTAGACCTAGTAGTGAAACAGCGAGCTGCAATGTACTATCTCACACACGATGACAACAAACAACTACAACACATCTTAAACACAAACCAACTGCCAACGACAAAGACGGAAATAAAGAACTACATACTTGCAGAAGAGTATATACAATGATCCCAAATATTAAAGACCGCCTAAAAGCGAAATACCTGGTGCCCATTCAAGGATTTATTCATTAGCTAACTGGCCACGGACCTTTACCCAACACACAAAGAACGCATAAATTTAGTTGACAACAACATATGTACGTGGGGGGACATAGGAACACCGGAACATATAGTATTCAAGTGTAATGACTTACAACCGTACCTCTACGCACATAGACAAACATTTTTAAACAAGACCCTACACGTGATTATTTGGAACAAAGACCATTTCCAACACTTAAATGCACTCGCACAAAAAACCAGGGCAATCATCCACCAACGTTATCTTGACGGATAGAGGACACAAACACAACTACCCGGACATAGGCATAAAAATACCGCCTCTCTTGGGACCGGGACTCTGCCCCGGAGGCCGAAAGCCAATGTCCTGGCATTCCAATACTTCCGCTTTTGATGACCAGAAGTAACAAAATCTAAGCGTCAACCCGCTTTTGAACCAACCCTACCCCCTAACAAGTAGAGTTTGCATGCTCCTACATATTAGCATCCCTGTCACTAATAAATAATAACTAACAGTAGTAGTATAAGTTAATAAGTAAGTAGTAAAATAAGGAATTTCTTACTTGCTAACGCTAAATTTTAAAAACCAAACTTTCATATACCTGAGGCAAATAGTATAACAAACAAATCCTTTCTTCTGAAAGAACTTAGTTTGTAACGTAATAGTATAAGTGTCGAACCTTTACAAAATTAGACCAATTTAATCCAACCTTTTGGTAACCTTAAAATGTAACTTACTCGTTGTTTACTAGTTAGGGGTTATTTTTATATCCCCAAATGTGACCAGTTAACTTTAAGGAAGGATTTCCTTAAAATGATGGGACGCAAATATCTTCCGACTATGCTAGGGGTCTATTCCTTGGACAGAGCTTATGAGGATTGGTCGTGGTTCTTTTTACAAAGCATTATTTTCTTACTAGGGCTTGATTCTTAACAAAACAGGTGTTTAAGTAGGGCGCCACCAAGTCATTAATTTTTAAACACTGGGTTTCCCTAAGGGGACTTGGGAGTCCTTAGAGATTAATCTCGTATTTACTGCTAATGCAGAAAATGTAAAGAAAATTTTATTAAATTAACAAAAGTGAGAACACAAGAGGTATTCTCTTGTTACCTCATACAAAAAAACAGAAAAGATTAATCAGGCAAACAATATTATGAACACAGATTTTATGCTTCAAATTCTGAAAAGGCTATTAAAGCTTCTTGTTAAATAGGGGTTATCACTTTATGCTATTTGTTTATATACCTGGTTACTCTATTTCTGAACTTACTTGTTTAGAATAAAACAATTAATTAAGAAAATTAAATGTTGATTCTTTAATTAAAAGTTGTTCCTTCATAAAAAATTGTAAGTATAAAATTTATGTTTAAGAAAAGATAATACAAATTTCATCTACCCTGAGGTAGGATTATGAATTCTAAAAAAATATCAAAAACTTTAGGTGTTGCTTTCGTTACAAAATTTAACTTCAATTTATACCAAAAATACCAGATCTGTTATTCGGTTTACATATATACACAGGGTGAGTTTTTAGTGTGGCAACGGACTATAACTCCGTTATTATAAAAGCTACGTAAACCAAATTTGGAGGCATATTAGGCATGCCTAAAGTGCACATTTTAAAAATATTTGGAAGCATACAGGGTGTTTCATAATTCCAAGGCATATTAAACTTATATTTTCTTAAATGGAACAGCCTATATATTATTACATTTTTGGAAAGCCTATAAAAAGAGCTTTAATTTGATATTAAATTGTATCTGTCTATTCCTTTTAGTTTTTGAGATATTCAACTGTTTTTAGAAAAAATGACCCTGATTCGATAGATTGCCACTGCACTAATACACAACTTATGTTAATTTTCAAGATGCAGAAAATTTTACTATATACCATAGTATATTTGTAATTATCACTATTTTGAAATTTCTTCACAGTATACAGGGTGTGTCAGGTTTCGCAAAATGCAATTTTTAAAACTTTTTTTAAATGACACTTTACCAACTTTATTGCTACAATGGATAGCTCATTAAGTGTCCTTTCATTTTTGTTAAGCATTTCCTATACCTAAATCCATTACTTTCTGAGATATTTTTGATTTTCTTCAAATTTTAAGAATGTTTTTAATTTACATAACTAAAAATAACTTACTATTGGAGAATATTATAAAACAATACATTTTGATTAACAATTAACTACACTTATACAATAACAATTTTCACTAAAGATATAACAACCTACAATAATAGGCTATCAACAGAATTCTGCCAGATCAACAATATGCATTTTATAGAAAATGTTCAAGCAAGAAATCAGGCATGCTTTGAAAAAAATAACAATTACAATTAAAATGTCATTTAGGTTTATTAATTGTAGTGTGTTGTCATTTAACAGGATATCTCTCTTGGTATATTCTTGATGCAAGTAGGCAATTTCTTAAACTTTCTCCCAATACCCAAATCATATCTATTTGTTCTTCGACGGTAAAATTCATTTTGAAACTCCTTCAAAGATTATTACAACAGAACTGATAATGTGTTAAATGACAACACACTGCAATAAATAAACCTAAATGACATTTTGATTGTAATTGTTATTTTTTTCAAAGCTTGCCTGATTTCCTGTTTGAACATTTTGTATAAAATGCATATTGTTGATCTGGCAGAATTCTGTTGATAGCGTATTATTGTAGGTTGTTATATCTTTAGTAAAAACTGTTATTAGATAAGTGTAGTTAATTGTTAATTAAAATGTACTAATTATTTTATAATATTCTCCAATAGTAGGTTATTTTTAGTTATGTAAATTAAAAACATTCTTAAAATGTGAAGAAAATCAAAAATATCTCAGAAAGTAATGGATTTAGGTATAGGGAATGCTTAACAAAAATAAAAGGGCACCTAATGAACTATCCATTGTAGCAATAAAATTGGTAGGGTACCATTTAAAAAAATTTTAAAAATTGCATTTTGCGAAACCTGACACACCCTGTATACTGTGAAGAAATTTCAAAAGTGTAATATTTACAAATATACTATGGTATATAATAAAATTTTCTGCATCTTGAAAATTAACATAAGTTGTGTATTAGTGCAGTGGCAATGTATCGAATCAACAAAGTAATTATGAATAGCTTTTAATATAGCAACTATGTATCATGAATAGAGTCAAGTGTAAGTAGACATTAGGTCTGCAAATTCCCACAGAACTGTGAGGGGTAGGGAGATAATATAAGGCCTGGGAGCTCCACTCGCAGTCAGTTCATCAAACGTTCAGCTTTTGCATTGCGGTTCGTAGATAACTTATTGTACAATTAAGTAATTAGGTTTCGACTTAGAATAATAATTCAAGATTGTAAAATTCAATTGTTCAAATCTGTTTAAATCAAATAAATTTGTTAAAGTTCAAAGAAGTCTTTTTAAAAAGGACCGCTCGATGCCACGAACCTTAACTGGCGCAGTCGTAACGGATGTCAAAAGGGCACTAGCGAATCCAAAATCGAGGAACTGGTGGTCCGGGAATTTTAATTCCAAATTTGGCAGAACAAAACAAAAGTTGGAGGAGAAACAAGCATCGTTCAAGTCCAGCAGTTGAAGGAGAAACAAGAATAGTTCGAATTCAACAAAAGAAAAATTGGAGGCGATACAAGCATAGATCAAATCCAAGAAACCAAAAAGGAAACAGAAACAAAGAAAGAAATCAATGAAATCAACAAAGCAACTAGTGTAAGTTCATTTTCCTTTAAACCAATTGAATTTTATTTTATTATTAACAAAGACATTTGATATTTGCTAGTTTATGATTTATATATGTATATTAACTATTGTTACAACTATTTTATGCAATTTTTTGAAAATAATAGACTTAGCAATTGCTAGAAATTATTTTCAAGCATTTATTATTATTTTACTTAAGAACTTGAGAAAACTAAAATTCTGAGACAAATAACTGAGAAAAACTATTTTGAGAAATAAAAAACTAGAGACAATTAAAAAGTCGCAAAGCGCACAAGAGACTAGATCACGTTTTAACTAACGTAAGAAAATTTTTTTAGAAACAAAACTAAACTTCTAATTCAGCAATCTTAACTGGCGCAAAAAATTTTTAGAATTTCTAATTCAACAACTTTAACTAACGCAAGAAACGAATTTATAATTCAACAATAAGAGAATTAACTGGCGCATAAAAATAATTTAAATACACCGAGAATAAAAAGCGAAAGCTACAATCACGAGCAATTAAACCTAAAATCCTTATAACAACGCAACGATTCAAACGCGAAACGGAATACGATCCATAAATAGACAACCTACAGATCTATTATTAAAAACCACATCTTAATACGAGAATTATTCATTCAAACGCAAAGCCAACAATCGTATCATCCTTAAAAGAGAATAAAATCTAACCTCGGATAAATACGCATAAAATCTAATAATAAATCACTGTACAAAAGCTATTTAAATACATCGCGGAAACCTTTTAGAATTCAAGCATTATAAATTAAATAAAATTACGACCAGAAACTTTTATAAGGTATCAATTTAAATTACTCAAAAAAGATATTAATAATTACGGTACTGAGAACGCATTCAAACGTGAAAATTTTAATTAAATATTTCAGTAAATTAAAGAAGCACAAATTGTATTATTCTCAAACACGACATTGTATAAAATCACAGCGAGTACTGAATAACACCCACAGTATATTAAAAATAACCTATAATAGACACGCTAGCGCAATTAATCAACTGACAACATTGTAAGCATTGCAAACACCTTATAATCGCTTAAACCAAAGAGATAATTATTACGCACGTAACTAAAATCGACATAAATTAAAAATAGAGAAGTATTAACTGACGCAACTAACGCAAAACATTCAAGCCCGACAAATTACCACAAAAATCACTCAGCCTATTGAAACTTCAGAAATTAAAAATTAAAATAAGCAAATTAAGAGTAAACTCAACCAAACTAATACCAAGCGTATAACTCATTAAATAACACCGAAAACTACAAAATAAATCCAAATTTAAAAAAAAAAAAAATTATTTTTTTAAAATTACTCAAATATTACCTCAGCCAAGATGACTAATGAAATGAAACTGTACTTAGGAATAATCCCCAGCTTTAACGGTAATGTCCAACGTTTACTTATCAATTACATTTCAGCCAGCAAAATATTCTTAAAAACCTTTTATAAGCCAGGTGATAACGAAAGGAACATTTTGCTTATCCGCCTTTTTATCAGTAAACTGACCGGAAGGGCACTAACATTAATTGCAAGTCGCGAAGACGTAGAGGAATGGGAAGAATACAAACGCATATTGATAGCATATTTCGGCGATCAAAGAAATTTAAAATGTTTAGTAAGAGATTTGACAAACCTTAGGATGGAACACAACCAATCCCCATACTAGTTTGGAATAAAATGCCAAGATGTAAGAAGCTTAATCTTGACAAAACTCAAAATCGAGGAAACCGACCCAAACGTAAAACTTTTAAAAACGAAAATGTACGACGAGATGGCATTAGATACCTATCTAAATGCACTACCCGAACGACTTTTAGATAAAATTAGATTTCAACATCCCCAAAACTTAGAAGAAACAATGAACATGATAATCGAAGAAGAAAATGTAATGTACTATAGAAACCGACTATATAACCCCAACGCAAATAAAAGCTACACGCCAATGAAAACTATACAACCCGCAAGACAAATAAATCCACAACAAAAATTTAACCCGTTCAATGCACAAACAAACCAAATGCGAACTAATAATCCACATTTTAATAACTCAAACTTTAACAACCAATACAAACAATTCTCAAAACCAACATTTAACTCGATCTTTTCAAAACCCGCATTTCAACCGAGATTCAATCAAAATGTAAATCAGCAAAGACCAGCATTCAACGGGAATCCTAATAGAAACTCAACGATGATAAACAATAATAATCCCAATAACTATTATAAACCCACACCAATGGATACCTCATCTGGTAACACCAGACCCAACACGAAAATAACGCACATAAGACCAAACCCCAATAAAAAACGCACTTTCACTTCAGAAGAGCTATTTCATCAAGAAGTAGAAGAGTATGAAGATGACCAGAATAATAGCAATCGACCGTGTACGAATAATGAACAAAATCAATCAAACCATTATGAACGCGAAGAACCATACGAAACTTACGAGGAGAACGACGAAAAAAACGCGTGCTCAAATTTTCAAATGGACCATTTTATAAACTACCAAACATAATAAATCTAAATAATATGAATCACTTAGTATTACCCTATATCAAAATACCCCACGCTGAATTTAAATTACTAATCGATACCGGATCTTCAAAAATATTAATAATTAATAATAATTAAAGAAAATTGTTATTTAAAATTAAAAAACGAAATAATTAGAGTTTACCAAGATCCCGTACAAAGCAAGAAATTAGCAAATCTACCCGATTTACAAATCAAGACTACCCAAGACGAAGACAAAGAAATAATTCAAAAACCAATGCAATTGGAACACCTGGAATTAGACAACCTCAACCACGCCATGAAACTCATGGAAGATTACAAGGAACACCTGAACGAGATCAAGACGCCCAAAGTGCACTACGATAACATTAGTGTGTGGACAATTATATTGATTATATTGACTATTTTATTGACCATTTATGTAACTTACAAAATATGTATTAGATATAAGAATAATAAAAGAAACAGTTTTAGATTTAAGAAACCCAAAGAAACAAATGTACCCCTAGAAAATATGATTTTTAAATGAGATTAAACGAATTTAATTTAATTAAAAATCAAGAAAAGGTAAAAACCCTTAATTTTTAATGTACGTCGGGAGGAGTTATGTGATCTCCCATTTATTATATCTATGTCAAATTAATACTTAAGAAAGTTATTAGGAAATATTAGGAAATGTGCAACAATGTCATAAAAGACAATTTGCTACAATTTATTTCAGTTTATAAACGTTAATGGGAACGGAAGCGCTACAAAGTAGCACAAGGATAAGTGACACTGCAGATGTCAGGTCACAGACGGTCGTAGGAAGTCATGTACCGAGATTACGCAGAAGTAAGCCTGCAACAAAGTAATTATGAATAGCTTTTAAGATAGCAACTATGTATCATGAATAGAGTCAAGTGTAAGCAGACATTAGGTCTGCAAGTTCCCACAGAACTGTGAGGGGTAGGGAGATTATATAAGGCCCGGCAGCTCCACTCGCAGTCAGTTCATCAAACGTTCAGCTTTTGCATTGCAGTTCGTAGATAACTCATTGTACAATTAAGTAATTAGATTTCGACTTATAATAATAATTCAAGATTGTAAAATTCCATTGTTCAAATCTGTTTAAATCAAATAAATTTGTTAAAGTTCAAAGAAGTCTTTTTAAAAAAGACCGCTCGAAGCCACGAACCTTAACTCGCGTACTATACGTCCTTAAGGAAACAAAATCGGTATGACACTATCGGGAATTTTCGCAATCGGGAAGTCCAACACTCTCACGGAAAAAAAAATTAACAAGATTCACAGGTCTTTATCAAACTCTACTAACTAAAACAAAAACAAGAGAGAAACTCTCCTAACTAATATTAAACGGAAACTATTAACAATGATACTAGAAATAGTACCCAGACTACAAAAAAACGAATCTTTAAACTATATACAAAACTTATGCTTGCGATGACAACTCAACTCTAAGAACATAACAAGAGCCTTTTTAAAAAAAAATGGCAACAACAAAATATCTCAAAAGCAAAAGTATGAAATGCCATCACAACTCTTTCACTAGCCTAAACGTAAGCATCAATTGCATACCGCAACAACTATTTTAGCGACCTGCTAAAATACTCTAAACCTCAACACTAATGTGAATTCATCACAATATCAACTTTACTAATAATTGTGCTATCAGCACATACTCACTGGACGTACCTATGAGGTTGTAGCTAGAATATAGCAAGTTACATACCTGGAGATACTGTCGAAGGACGAAGTTTGCTGGTCCAACGATTAATAACCAACGAATTAATGGACTGTATTTCGAAGATGTTGTAGTGCTTCTCTGCAAGCCGAGACGAAATATCCACTGACCGACAAGTTTTGTTATAACTTACAAAGTTCGCACTATTATGGCCATAAATAGCACTTGTGTAATTACACCCTTCATTCCGAACACTACACGATTATTAATGTTTTCTATAACGAACCGTAAAACATGCTTCGAGAACATACCGAATTGTATGTTGCGTTAATAACGTCTTCACGTTTTAACGATTAACTACGACTGCTCTTCTTACACTCTATTTAGGGGTGCAGCACGTCGAAAACAAGTTTCCACCGGTTCAAACCTGATCGCGCGTAACCTTCGTGATAAAAGGGGTGAGGTATTCAGGATGCATATTTCCAATGTCTACATTAATAAGATACAGGAGCGAGTCGTCTTCAAATTAAACTTAATAAAATAATAAAAAAGACCGAACACTCACTATAACCAACTGAACTGTGAGCAACTGGCTCACTTAACACATCTAAACCCAAATTCTGCAATTTGTACTTACTCAACCTCACTAACTAAAATGTGAGCAACTGGCTCACTTAACACGTCTAAACTCAAATTGTGCAATTTGCACTTACTCAACTTCACTAACAATAATGTGAGCATCCGGCTCACTCTCTAGACTTCAATTCTACTGGTGCAATATGCACTAACGCTAATTCATCAAAAAAAGAATGTGAGCATCTGGCTCACTCTCACATTCTAACTCAGTAGTGAGTAGCTAACTCTACTACTAATTGTGCTTCCTGCACAAACGCAACTAAATCAAATAACCAGTGAACAACCAGCTCACCTACTATACTCTAACTATTAGTGAACGACTGCTCTCGAGCGTCACTAAACTAAATACTCAAAAAAAATCATTACATTCCACTCAACCAAGTACATACTGCTGAGCGACCAACTCATCATGAGTCTCGTCTAGACTTACGCATTTCTTGATGGAATGCCTATATGCGAAAAGAACACACCCTGGACCTTTGCATACCTATAATATAAGACCAATCCCTAATGGACAAAAATGTCTTCTTCTACAAACTCAACAAAAAACTTCACACCAGTTAACACGTTGTAAATCTAAAGGATTTCGTCCGTCAACATTTTACGAGGCAAACAAAATTTCGTCTGTCAACTACGAAGAAAAACAAAAAATTTTTTTGTGTTAACGGTCTGAATACACACACATATAACCACGGAAAGGTGTTCTTGAGAACACGGTACGTACGCATGGGCAAGGTGCTTCTTAGGTTAGGATGTGTACACAGAGAATGTGTCTCTGACAACACAATACGTACGCACGGGAAAAATGATTTTAATAATACGCTCTTTTACCAACAAGGTTTTTGTACTCCAACTTCCTATTCTAATATTTGATATTAAATTGAAACCATATACAAAAAAAATTTAGACGAGGTTCTTCCTCTTATGCTTTTATACCAAAACAAAACTAAACGAAACGATCATAGTTATACTTGACTTCAAGCTTAACTTGAGGAGCAACAACTAACTATATTGAAATAGCATCCTCTTTGTATACCATCGAAAAAGGTTTCAGATCTTTTATATGCCACATTCCGGCTTTCGAGTACGAAATAACTTAGACTTTCAAAAAAAATTTATCTCGACGATAGCTAACAAAAATTAATATACAGGTACACTCTCTTTAATCTCTGATGGAATAAGTTATAATCAGGCTGTCCATATAACAAAAAATTGCTTCACAACGCATAACCTGCTAGACTGACAGACTCTTTCCCGAGCCTCACCTAGACTACTCTACAAAAAAAATTTTTATCACTAAACTCCAAATTAGTGGTGCCAAAAATTATTAGGAACGACAACTCACCTCGAGTCTCGTCTAGACTTACGCACTGCTGAGCGACCAACTCCTCACGAGTCTCGTCTAGACTTACGTGCTGCTGAGCGACCAACTCCAACGACAAGCATCGCCTACTCTACTCAAAACTAATTACATTGAGCTGCAACGCCGATATAAATCATAGAAAATGTCATTAAGCCAAAAAACGTGCCTGCTCACAAGAACAATTCTCAAACGACATGACGACAGCACAATCCAATGTACCTAATTTACCGAAACATCATTTCTTGTACTCTGTATCTAGTAACTGTATAATACTAAATAAAATGTGAATTATTATTCATGTGATTCACTTATTTTCGAACATGACTGAGACGAAGTTGATATTACATCTTTACTTCCACATTTAAAACAAAATTTTTTCAGAGGGGCTTTACAATAATTAAACGTATGACCTGGACGTGTACAATTCCAACACACGAATTTCGTGAATCTCTCCATGCCTGGTGACTTCACATCTAAAGGTTTTTCTTGACTTACTACCTGGACTTGAGGAGATGAAGATCTGTTGCTATAAACCGTACCACGAACTGAAGTATTTCTAACTTTTTCTTGACATTTATTTTCAGACTGTGACCTAAAATTTTTACGATACCAAAAATTATCTTTTGACGGAGTAGCTACCATAGTTTGTTTTGACTGAACTGCCTCTTCAACCTTTTTACCTAATTTTACTAATGTAGAAACATCATTAATCTCTGACAGAGCAAGCTGAGTAACGCAAGTTGGTAATAAATTCTTCCTCATTATACGAACCTTCGTAATTTCTGCAGGCATCTTGGGTAACCTACTACATAAACTCTCTATATGGGCCACAAACAAAACTACAGACTCATCTTTCCTTTGATGACGTGATTTAATCTTTTCCCATAGTTCATCTCCAACATGAGCAGGAAAAAAATCTTCTTTCAATCGACTTACTAAAGATCTCCAATCCTTCACGGAATTCCTAATTTGTCTAAACCAAACGAGGGCATCATTCACGAATAACTCTGCAGAGGCGTTATACAAGTCGTCCTCAGTTACTCTACGTGACTGTGCTAACTCTTCGATTCTTTCTAGGAATGAATAAAGCTGTTTAGGATCTCCGGAATACTTAACAGACCAAGTTCCTATGGGTAAGGGTGGTGTTACATACGTGGCTGTATTAAGGGGCTCATTACTAACAGGGAGAGATAAGTTTACTGACTCATTTAAACTACTAGGCTTATCTTTCGCCTTGTCGAACAATTCTGCTTCGATAATAAGGATCCTAGCCAACGTCTCTCGCACAAATACAACTGCTTCCTCATGATTCTGTGATGGCAGCTTCATCCTCTTAACTCGACCAGTTAGGTGAACTAGTCTTGAATGTACCCTTTTAAAAATATTAGACATCCTGGTTTATTAAATTCTTTCGCTAATAGACGACCTAATATTCTCCGCTTGTCTACAACTGGTCTAGAACTCTCAATTCCTCTTATTCGGAGTTCATAATCTAACTCTTCTTTGAGTAAGTACACAACTTGAAAAGTATCAGCCATTTTTATACTCATATAAAATCAATATCAAAAAACTAAATAAAATCTTAAAATTTAAAAGTTTCAAATTCAAATTTATCTCAACTATTCACAATTGACAATATATTTTCAATAGGGGAATTAAAATTAGATCTAGAATTCACAACTTTTTCCCTACTGATGACTAACTTACTACAACAATCACTATCTTACTTTCAATTAATTCATTATGTTTTTAATCAAAAAAAAATTTATGCGACATAGCGTGGCAATATTCTCAACAACTACAGAAATCTAATTACTACCTCTTAGTAGATTCAAAAAATTAACATTCACAACGCGGTATTAACATAGCTGTTAACAATCGAAACCTTTAACACAAGGCACGAGTAAAAAAACAAAGCCTTTTTTGTGGGTGCTAGCAAAACAAACAAAGGCTATGTCTTAGGCGTAAGCAAAATAATCGAGCATCAATTTAGGTGTAAGAAAAATAATCGACCCTCAATTTAGGTGTAAGAAAATTAATCGAGCCCACGTTGGGCGCCAGTAAAATGTAACTTACTCGTTGTTTACTAGTTAGGGGTTATTTTTATATCCCCAAATGTGACCAGTTAACTTTAAGGAAGAATTTCCTTAAAATGATGGGACGCAAATATCTTTCGACTATGCTAGGGGTCTATTCCTTGGGCAGAGCTTATGAGGATTGGTCGTGGTTCTTTTTACAAAGCATTATTTTCTTACTAGGGCTTGATTCTTAACAAAACAGGGGTTTAAGTAGGGCGCCACCAAGTCATTAATTTTAAACACAGGGTTTCCCTAAGGGGGACTTGGGAGTCCTTAGAGAAGAATCTCGTATTAACTGCTAACGCAGAAGCTGTAAAGAAAATTTAATTAAATTAACAAAAGCGAGGACACAAGAGGTATTCTCTTGTTACCTCGTATAAAAATACAAAAAAGATTAATCAGGCAAACAATATTATGAACACAGATTTTATGCTTCAAATTCTGAAAAGGCTATTAAAGCTTCTTGTTAAATAGGGGTTACCACTTTATGCTATTTGTTTATATACCTGGTTACTCTATTTCTGAACTTACTTGTTCAGTATAAAATAATTAATTAAGAAAATTAAATGTTGATTCTTTAATTAAAAGTTGTTTTTTCATAAAAAATTGTAAGTATAAAATTTATGTTTAAGAAAAGATAATACAAATTTCATCTACCCTGAGGTAGGATTATGAATTCAAAAGAAATATCAAAAACTTTAGGTGTTGCTTTCGTTACAAAATTTAACTTGAATTTATACCAAAAATGCCAAATCTGTTATTCGGTTTACATATATATATATATATATATATATATATATATATATATATATATATAATAAGATGTATCTGTAAACCAACTCTATGAAAATAATAGAGCCTATTGACGAATACAAATCGGGCTGGTAGTTATATAGCCATTAACAAAACATTAGCTTATTACTTCATAGGGGAGGAAACATCCACTGACCAACGGTTTCGGCTTTATTAAGCCTCCTCAGAGTGAAATAGTCTCCAAGAACCCTATGAAGTAATCGAAGCTATTATACTGGTATAATTTCGAAACCATCTCTGTACTATGGCAAAAGTAAATAAAACCGCCATCAGGTGATAAACATCAACACTACTAAGCGTGGAAGTACAAAAATTGAATCGAAACTACATAGTAAATCCTATAGATGGCTATACAAGTATGTGTGGCCATTTGAGATTTGCGGAATGTTACAGCAAAATTTATTTGCAAACGTAACAAACCTTCTCGCGGCGACACCCGGGTTCATTATTTTCATAGAGTTGGTTTACAGATAAATCTTATTTTATATATTGTTCTACACAATTTCTTATTGCGGACTGCAAATAACCTGTCTTTTATATATATATATATATATATATATATATATATATATATATATTGCTGTGAAACCTACAAAAAAACTCACCAGAGTAAAAAAAAAATTCGAGCCTCTCGCACTGGGCACCAAGATTTGCTGTGATTTTCGCCCTGTTGAATCTCTTCAGATAGTCGCCTTTTTACTCTTTCCGCCTCGGCTGTTCACCTAGTTAAAACTTTCATCCTCATTCATAAAAAAAACAAACACATTTCTACCACAAACATCCACGTTAACTCTATTTACATCAATATTCATAATACATTAAAATTTCAAAATTAAATTTCAGCATAAATTTCAGTATCATAAAATTTCAAGTTTAAATTTGTCATCATTTTTAATTTGCATCCAGAATTAAAGTCCTGGTAGGATGCATACTAATTAAGTTACAATATGTGCAGACCTAAGTCTGAATAAAAGGGAGCATCTTCCACCCCTTTACGTTAATTAAACAGGTTAGTCTAATTGAGCTCAAAGACAGACCCAAATTTTCATCATAATCCAAAACATAAACTCGATAAATACTCCTTTCTACTTATCAAGAAAATTTTACCTTAAAATTCAAAATTTGTTGTTTATACAAATTCACCACTGTCCATTTTTTTATCAAACAAATTATAAAGATATCCAACACACACCAAAACATCAAAGTTCGAAAAAAGTTGTATAATTTACCTGAAGGTTACTGCACTCGTGGCTTCAATGTACATCGTCCTTGCTAATTTCACCATTCCAACTGGGTTATGTTTACGTCCTCAGATTCCTGGTCGCCTTTTAAAATTCATCTTCAACACCATTCGTTTAAAAAGTTTCAGGGCTTCTCAGGAACGCATCTATGTATATCTAAATCTTGTTTGTAGATCCAATCACGTTTACTAATAACATTTGATTACTCACTCCCGAAAAATAGCACTGAAATTCATACTTCTTTCCCGCTATACCCAAAACTGCCTACTCTTGTTTATTCATTTATCGTTACTAATTTGGATAATTGGTACAGTAATACTCGCAAATATAACTAGACTTTATTACCTTGTATCTTCTTTTCTAAGTGCCCTAATGCATAATAACTTGTATCGTAGCACGTATTCTGCTTGAAGTATGGTATCACATCAAAAAAATTAAAGAGCAAACTGTTTTAAGGTATTTAATAATCAAAAAATATAAGAGAGCGAAACACCTATAATCACGGGTTTATATAAAAGCTCGCCTGCACGTCGGTTTTGTCCCGCAACGGCCAATTTTTAGAATTTCGCATTCTCTGTTCCCTTTTCGACAGTCCGGCACGCGGTTCTACAAAATTTGCACACGTCCAAGTTGAAAATCTAAGAATGTTCACACGGCTCGCAAACACGTCCGAGAACAACTAATTAATTTTGTATAGAAATTGTTGTGTTTTCACCTCTCATATCTGCAACTTATTTCACCCAATCGCAAACCCAGTGACGTTGCTCAAATCACGCTTTTTATTATCCGTGTCTCTGCCTTGCGCATTTTATCCGTTTTTTTCTAACCTGGCCTTAGTGGTGCAAATCGATATTCTTTACTATCGGTTATTTCAGTCCACGTGGATTCCTATGTTAATATAAGCTATGGTTTATCCGACCATTTGCAATATACGCAGAATTTTCATGTTTATCCAAACAAATTAAACAGAAATTGACTTTTAAAAATACGCAGGTGTTCAATCGTAACATTTTAACCTTCTAGATATATTTGTATGCTAGCAACGCGTCTCATATTTGGTATTATTAGGTTTTTAAAAGCTTTTATGCATATAATACCTTAATAATCGTTCAATTAACTCCAATTAAAATAATGATGAATGGCATTGACTTCTACCCTTTAATTTTTAGTGAATACAAATTAAATATTAATTATTATTTGTACACTTTGTTTAATACCCGTTACTTAAAACTTGAATTAATTAATATAAATTTCGCACGTAATTTCTATTTGTTTCTTTATACTTGGAACAATTAAATTACATACAAGTTGAGCACTTTAATTCTGCTTCTTTTTATAGAAAGCGTCTAGTGAATAATTTAAATCCCTTATTTTTAATGAAACGAATACATTTTTATGCTTCACGGTTTTAATAACGCGTATTATCTAATAAAATTCTATACAAACCCTACATTCTAATTGAATGATTTAAATCTTCACAGCAGGCCCTTAATTACGCGTACCTTTTCCCAAAGCTTCCTTATACACGGTGATTAAAATTATTTGATGTCGTTAATTAATTTTCTACCATGGTCTAAATTTGAGTATTTTCCCCCTATTTGAATACAAATAATCTCACTTATTTGAATTCAAATATAAAACGTTTAGACTGCCAAAAAAAAATTTACAAAAAAAATTGCCTATCTCACTCTACCCTTATCTTTCTAACTCACCTAACTTATATCCAATCCTAAAAATATTTACACCTATCCTATATCCCTATCCTATTCCTAACTCTCACCTAATTTTATAAACTGAAATTATCCCTAACTTCATCCTACTTATCCATCTAATCCTATATACATCCTATATACCTATCCTATTCCTAAATTCTAATTAATTTTCACTATACTCACTTCCCCCTACCTAATCCTATATACATATCCTATTCTTATTCTATTCCTAACTCTCCACTAATCTTATAAGAAATATCTACACTTAACCTATCTTATTTTCTTCCTACATTTAATTTTCATTCTCATCCTATATACCTATTTCTAACTATCTCCCATATTTATCCTATACCTAGCTTTATTTTCTATAAACACTTACTTCTACTCTTCTATATACACCTATATCTATTGTTCATTTAATTTTCATTTCTTATTTAAATCTGACTCTTTTCTTGATCCTCCAAGTCTTTCTTCTCACCATCCTAATACTCTTCATCCCTATTTCTCCTCCTTCTATATCTATACTTATTATCCCTATTATCTCACATACAATAAACTCATCCCTATTATCCTGACTCTTAAATATTGCTTCTTCTTCAGTCCCTATACTTGTCTGTTTCTCATTTATTATTATTTCCTTTTCTGCGGACAAACCAAACAATACTACCTTAAAATTATCGATTTTTCTCTCTACGGAAAATCCTGTGTACCTTCTAGAATCCTTGTGTAATGGAATCAGCCAGAATAAATTCCTTAAATCTAGTTTACTAAACATAAACTTGCTAATTAACCTCGTCAAAAGTGTGTCCATGGATGGTGGACAATGGAATTGCGGTTTGGTCAATTGGTTAATTTTTCGTGCATCTTTATTTAATTCTGCCTTCACCTGCTCCCGATATGCTGCTGGAATTGGATAAACCTTTGCGTTGAATGGTTCTGAATTATCCACTTCTAACACGTGCTCATAGCCTAACGCTGTGTTTGCTTCTACCCCCACTAATTCTGCATGTTTTTGTAATAAAGCTTGAACCTCTACTCTCTTATCCTCTGGACATCTTATTGTGTTAATCTGTTTAACTCCATCATGCTCTACCTCTACTACATTAATACTCAACCCCGTGTCATCCTCTGTGACTTCATAACTGCCCTTCCATGGCACTACCCTATCTTTAATCCTTACTACCTTCCTTTCCATATCTATCAAAACCCCTAACTGCATCATACAGTCAACACCTAAAATGCTCTGAAACTTCAGTCCAGGTACAATTACAAACTCCTGTTCACAGCTTAAACCTCCTATATTTATCCTAAGCACCACAACACTATTTACTACAGCAAACTTCTTTTATTTGAGCTACTAAATGGCTACGCTTTATAGGCATAATTCTATCACAAACCTTATCCCTAATTTTGCTGACGAATTCCTCCGATATTAAACTCGCCTCTGCTTCTGTATCAAGTAATACTTCTACATTATTCTCAAAAATTCCTATATTAATAATTGGCAAACATAATTTTTCCTCAGTTTCTGGCTCTACTTCCTCCTCAATTTTGAAAAATTCACGTGGATGTTCATATACATTTACACAGAAATCTAGTGGTCTGTCGCGTTCTAAAAATCCTGTCTCGTCCTGTTTTCCGTGCTTGGTCCTGGTTGTCCTTCTACAACCTGTGCGTACGTCCTCCTTGTATTAGTATCCGTGTCCCTGTCTCTATTCGGCGTGCTCGTCACAGTCCTGTTTACTTCCGGTAAACTGTTCTGTCTCGTGTAACTAGGTCTTGGCGTCGGTCCCCTAGTCGCACTATTGCTCCTGTATTCCTTTCCTCGTCGTTCCCAATTCGGTCGAAAATTCCTATTATAGTCAGGCCGTCTCGGATAATTCTGTGTCCTGTTGTCAAACCTAACCGTGTTAATGTTTCGTTCACGTATCTCTCTTGTCCGTCCTACACATACATCGTCATATCTCTGTAAGTATTTTAAAAATGTCTCCCGTTCTGTGATGTTTTGTAAGGCCACGTGTTGTCTGATTTCCAGTTCAAAATGTCGTGATAAGTACTTGATTATTTGTCTGTCCGTCAATGGTGGATGATGTTGTTTGGCCACACTGTATTTGCGGATGGCATATTGCTCCCTAGAACCTGCAAACTCTCCCTTAAATTTTCCTGTAATCAAGTCATCTCTAATCTGATGCTGTTTGTGATCACTCCAGTAATGTTGTAAAAATTTGTTTTCAAAATCCTGATATGTCTCTATGTCCTGTACTACTAAATTGTACCATGCTTCCGCATTGTCTTTCAATAAAGCCTTTATCGTATTGAGTTTAGTCTGTTTGTCAAATAAGTTTCCCACTAGATTTCTTACGCTATTAATAAAAATTTGTGGATTTACCCTGTTATCTCCATAAAATTTCATGTGTTGGTCCAATGATACGCCACCTGTATAAAATCTGGGACCATCCCCCGTTAAACTTGACATGTTGTATTTGATACTACTAACTTCGCGTTCTACCCTGCCTAACTGATCCCTACATGAGTCCGTTACTGCAGTCATTTTTATATTTATTTCTTCTTCACAAAAAATGCGTACTTCGGACCTTAAATGTCCCATTTCCTGTCGAAGACCTGTAATATCACGCTCATTTTTATCAACCCTATTTTCAACTTCCCCCATCTTTACGGTAAGACTATTTTTAAATTCTGTAAAGTCCTTAGTAGATTGCTCAATTTTCCCGCTTATCTGCTCTAATTTTCTGTTGGACTCCTCCCTCGCTCTACTCGATTCTTCCCTAGCTAATCGCATTTCCTCTAACATTCTCATCATTAACTCATTTCCTGTTTCTCCTGATTCCGTCCTCGACTGATCTCTACTGCCTCCAGCTTTTTCCATTCTCGAATTTTTTTCACACAATGCACTATCGTCACTTCCAATTTCCACTCCTTGACTCCTTAACCACTCCTTTCTCTGCATACGTTCTAATCACTCTCACACACTCTAAAATACTCTTAAATTTATACACAAACAGAAACTCTCTCTCTCAGATCGCCAGTTTCCTGGAATAAAATCACAAAAATTTTATTTGTAACTCGAGCCTCACTTTTGGGTCGCCATATATGCTGTGAAACCTACAAAAAAACTCACCAGAGTAAAAAAAAATATTCGAGCCTTTCGCAGTGGGCACGAAGATTTGCTGTGATTCTCGCCCTGTTGAATCTCTTCAGATAGTCGCCTTTTTACTCTTTCCGCCTCGGCTGCTCACCTAGTTAAAACTTTCATCCTCATTCATGAAAAAAAACAAACACATTCCTACCACAAACATCCACGTTAACTCTATTTACATCAATATTCATAATACATTAAAATTTCAAAATTAAATTTCAGCATAAATTTCAGTATCATAAAATTTCAAGTTTAAATTTGTCATCATTTTTAATTTGCATCCAGAATTAAAGTCCTGGTAGGATGCATACTAATTAAGTTACAATATGTGCAGACCTAAGTCTGAATAAAAGGGAGCATCTTCCACCCCTTTACCTTAATTAAACAGGTTAGTCTAATTGAGCTTAAAGACAGACCCAAATTTTCATCATAATCAAAACATAAACTGCTAAATACTCCTTTCTACTTAAACAAGAAAATTTTACTTTAAAATTCAAAATTTGTTGTTTATACAAATTCACCACTGTCCATTTTTTATCAAACAAATTATAAAGATATCCAACACACACCAAAACATCAAAGTTCGAACAAAATTGTATAATTTACCTGAAGGTTACTGCACTCGTGGCTTCAATGTACATCGTCCTTGCTAATTTCACCATTCCAACTGGGTTATGTTTACGTCCTCAGATTCCTGGTCGCCTTTTAAAATTCATCTACAACACCATTCGTTTAAAAAGTTTCAGGGCTTCTCAGGAACGCATCTATGTATATCTAAATCTTGTTTGTAGATCCAATCACGTTTACTAATAACATTTGATTACTCACTCCCGAAAAATAGCACTGAAATTCATACTTCTTTCCCGCTATACCCAAAACTGCCTACTCTTGTTTATTCATTTATCGTTACAAATTTGGATAATTGGCACAGTAATACTCGCAAATATAACTAGACTTTATTACCTTGTATCTTCTTTTCTAAGTGCCCTAATGCATAATAACTTGTATCGTAGCACGTATTCTGCTTGAAGTATGGTATCACATCAAAAAAATTAAAGAGCAAACTGTTTTTAGGTATTTAATAATCAAAAAATATAAGAGAGCGAAACACCTATAATCACGGGTTTATATAATAGCTCGTCTGCACGTCGGTTTTGTCCCGCAACGGCCAATTTTTAGAATTTTGCATTCTCTGTTCCCTTTTCGACAGTCCGGCACGCGGTTCTACAAAATTTGCACACGTCCAAGTTGAAAATCTAAGAATGTTCACACGGCTCGCAAACACGTCCGAGAACAACTAATTAATTTTGTATAGAAATTGTTGTGTTTTCACCTCTCATATCTGCAACTTATTTCACCCAATCGCAAACCCAGTGACGTTGCTCAAATCACGCTTTTTATTATCCGTGTCTCTGCCTTGCGCATTTTATCCGTCTTTTTCTAACCTGGCCTTAGTGGTGCAAATCGATATTCTTTACTATTGGTTATTTCAGTCTACGTGGATTCCTATGTTAATATAAGCTACGGTTTATCCGACCGTTTGCAATATACGCAGAATTTTCATGTTTATCCAAACAAATTAAACAGAAATTGACTTTTAAAAATACGCAGGTGTTCAATCGTAACATTTTAACCTTCTAGATATATTTGTATGCTAGCAACGCGTCTCATATTTGGTATTATTAGGTTTTTAAAAGCTTTTATGCATATAATACCTTAATAATCGTTCAATTAACTCCAATTAAAATAATGATGAATGGCATTGACTTCTACCCTTTAATTTTTAGTGAATACAAATTAAATATTAATTATTATTTGTACACTTTATTTAATACCCGTTACTTAAAACTTGAATTAATTAATATAAATTTCGCACGTAATTTTTATTTGTTTCTTTATACTTGGAACAATTAAATTACATACAAGTTGAGCACTTTAATTCTGCTTCTTTTTATAGAAAGCGTCTAGTGAATAATTTAAATCCCTTATTTTTAATGAAACAAATACATTTTTACGCTCCACGGTTTTAATAACGCGTATTATCTAATAAAATTCTATACATACCCTACATTGTAGCAATTTTATTTTCTACCTAGATATGTTCGTATAATTAATCCCTTTATTTAATAATAAATAATATAATGCATAAAAATGCTATTCGATCCATTGATTAAATATTACCTATTGCCCAATAAAGTATTAGCATTCAGTTCAAATTAAAATTTAATTTCCACGGTGACAAAATAAAAGCTTCTATTAAGTATCATTCCTAGAGCTCCATCTATTAAGAAATTACGAAGTAACGTTGTTACCGGGCAGCAACTCGCTTGACGACACTTCTAACACAGCTGTGGTGAAAGCAGGTCGAATTGTTCTTAGAAACAATGGTTTTTTGCTGTTTTTCGTGTTGGAAGCACGTGCGGATTAAGTTCTGTTAGGAGAATGTCATCTCCGAGAGGCATTTTTTGATAGTCCATTTGTTGGAACAGCTCGCAGATAACAAAAGATTTTTTGGTTGAAAGGCCGTGGTAACATGCAATTTATTTATATATGGTATTCAATTTAAATTACAAGCAAATTTATTTATATATAATATGAAATTTTATAAATGGTATTCAATCCAAATTACATAAAGCAACTTTATTTATATATATAACATGAAATTATACAGATAGTATTCAAGTTAAATTATCAAGCATCATTTGATGGTTTTCGTGGTTTAATGTACATATAAAGCAACTTTAAATTAACATGCAGATTGGTAATCAGGAGACTGGTTTACGTTATTTTTGATTAAAAGCAAGAAGAAATATGGTTTTTACGCTTTGTTCTTGGTGTGGTCCTGGCGGAATTTAATTACTCAAAATAAATGCCGAGTAATGTGATTTTCAGTATGCAGTACAATTATTTGTTCGAAATTGGAGATTTCCGTATTTCAATGATGACGTAATATTCCTTTATGGTATTTTTCAGACAGACGGAGTTCTGGTATGTAGAAAAATTGTTTTCGTATGTTAGTTGAACTATGGACGTAGTAACGAGATAAATTTTTGTTTAATCAAGTTGTGTAAACTTCTAAATAGGTCAAGGACAGACCACAATTATATTTTTCAATATTAAGCAATAGGAATCTGTAACTTTTACTTACCTCATTCTTTTATTAATTCAATGAAACAACAGAAGATGTCATTACGTGTTAGAGAAAGTGAATTCTTACATTTATGAGAACTTAAAAATTAAATTTCTATGTTTGATATTTCATTCATACTTATTTGGAATTATCCATTGTAAGGTTAAGGTAGATCTACCCTAATTAACATTTTTGTTATCAATAAACAACAATTTAGAAAGCAACTTTATGCTTTGTCAATTTGTTAAATAAAACCACATTTAATGTGATTGGTACTGATTTTATCCAGTGCCTTTGTAAATAATTTTTCACAAATTAAATTAATCATGATATAAAGAAAGAAAGATATTTTGTATAAAAGCACATAATTGAATACTAGAGGAATAGATTTTTGTTTTCGAACAAAAGACTATTCTTTTTATTTAGGATGAATGAAAGATGATTCCAATTGAATTTAAGAATTTTTGAGTATGAATGCACAAACAGTGCTTTTCTTTGTTTAATCTGTTCACAGGTGTTGCAGAGGATTACTAAGGTCAAGGTCGAGCCATAAGGTAAGAAACTTTAGGGATTATGTGGTCTTTAATAAATTGTATAGCGGTTATAGCATAAAGGTTTCCGCATTAGCCTTGTACAAGGGACTTGAGTAAGGTCTTCTCTGTAAAGAAAAATACGGTGGCGCCTTATTCTTTATATTTGTGGTCGCAATTCAACCCCGACCCACAGCTCATGTTCCACCCAGAGCATATAGTTCGACTAGCCGCTTTGCCTTTGAGATTTCCACAACTTTGAGCCATTTTCCATCAGAACTTGCCGTGGGCTCTCTTCGCTTATTGGAAATTCTCGTTAAACAAAATCCCAAAATAACTTAAAAGGCTATAACATTCTAATTGAATGATTTAAATCTTTACAGCAGGCACTTAATTACGCGTACTTTTTCCCAAAGCTTCCTTATACACGGTGATTAAAATTATTTGATGTCGTTAATTAATTTTCTACTCTGGTCTAAATTTGAGTAATATATATATATATATATATATATATATATATATATAATTATCTAAATTGTCTATTAATTCAACGTTCAGAAACTGTAAGTGAAATCATGCATAAATGAAACTTTAATAAGAACTCTTTAGGTTTGTTAATTTCATTAAAAATAGTGACTGTGATTACACTGTAATTATATTGGCAATAAAAATTTATCAAAGTCCTTTTTAGTTTGTCAAACAGATTAATGGTAATAAGTCATCACAAAGTTATTT